>PVIR01003270.1:0-90914 GCA_004026965.1 Petromus typicus
TTTTTAAATTATCTTTATTGGTACATTAAATATACACATCATGATTGCACTCCATAATGGGGATTTGTACCAGTATAAGACACAACTTAATTCTCATTTTTTCCCATAGCCCCACCCACCCTACCACCCCCCCATATATATAAAATTTGTTTCCTTACTTTTTTGTTACAATCTCAACCTTGTCCCCTTTCACCTTATTAGATCTTAAGTCTTAATGTTATCATCTAATAAACAGAATAAAAATATGTATCACACAGAATGTTTGGAGGACTGATACCTATAATACCCATGAGTGCACTTTTTAAACTGAAAGGCCATATGGATCTTAAAGATTACCTAATATATATTTTCTATTTATGGAAACAGATAAATTAGAGAGATGTGGATTTGAAACTATGAAACTAATGAGATATTCCTCTGTCTCTTTTTCTTTTACAAGAAAAGAGTATGATCAGATCTCACAGAACCCTTTGTGACTCCTTCTGGACAGTGGAATGTGACCAGATGTGTGTGAAAGACTCATTTGAAAAGTCTGATGGGAGTGTAACTTGTGATAATCATGAGGCAAGTCTCGAATCCCCTACAAGGAGCACATGCTCCAGTACTAATTTAAGACATCCAAGCCCAGCCTTCAGATTCTGTACTAGGTGCTCAGCTTGTTACCCCTACCTATCTATGTGGCAGACACACCCCAGAGAATTAAAGACTGTGAACCTGTGTTTTTGAGGAAGACCTCCTATGAAAGCAATACAATTTGCAGTGAGCATCAACATGAGGAAGAATTCAAATGTCTTGTGTGCTGAGTCCCTGAGAATGCAGAACTGTTAGCTTCATGTGGAATTCATACACGGAATCACACGCTGAATGTTGTGTTTTGAAGTGAGACACTAACATGATCTAAAGCTGAAATAAAAGACTTTGGTTTAGCATTAATTGAACATCAAGAAAGTTAATGCATATCTAGTAGGTCACTAATTTATGAAACATCTAGAAATTAGTATCATTCACACAAGTGGCCATTTGGGATACAGATCCTATGCTTAGTCAACTAACAGGTCCAAAGGAAATGCTCAGAAAAAAAATTGTGCTTTGTTGTGTATTGGTCATTGATGGATGCTTTAGGCATTATAATAGTTCAAGGAAGAATTAGATACTTTATAAACATAAATAAAAAAGAATAGGGCAAGTACAGAAATCAAAGTTTTTTCAGGATTGGAAAAAATAAATAGATTCTAAACCTTCTACAAGTGTTACATGAGAGTTTTAAAGATTCTGAAAAGTATAATATAGAAAAAGCACAATTGGCTGAGTTTTTACAGAAATGTGGGATTGTGATTCAATCAATCCGGTTCTATACTGACCATCCCAAGGTACCTTTAGTTAGATAGAGAAGAAGGCATGTGAAAAACAAAGAAGTAAAGAAAGACTGAAAACTATGCCTAGGAGAGGATTTAGGGCATGGTTATTAAACATGAAATTGACTGAAGAATACAGAAACCAGAAGTCATGAAGGTGCTGAAAGGATCAAATTTGTAAATAAATCATAAACTCATTTGAAAAGACTTTGATACTTGGGGGTCTAACTTGCAAGAAGCAAAAGCCAGGTCTCAAATCCCTTGAGAACAGCATATTCTCCAGCACCCATTCCAGAAGTCCAAGAAAAAAAGAATATTAGACAAAGGGAAAATCCCCAAAAGAGAACATCAGGTCACAGCCTAGAAAGAACAGGGAATTTTTCCACCACTGATCAAAGTCAGATCCTGAAAAGGAACTTGAACTGTTATGACCAGTATCCTAGCTCAAGTCCCCAGGAAACCAACTTTGATCTAAGATATATGTGCAAAAGGTTACTTGGAAAATTCCAGGAACACATCCCTCTACAGAATGAGGAGAGCAGGATTAGGAGAAGGTACTGCAATAGCAACAGCAGACTCTGCTGATGCTATGGGGGGAAAGGGAGGAACAGAACTGTCCCCACTGAGACAAAGGGGCTATGTGTCTGCTCTGTATGTTAATAATTAAGCACACTCTGCCACAAATGGCCGCCATCTTGGTCAAGTTAGGGTCCTTCAGGTAGCTGTCCCTGGAGCGCACACAGTGTGAACCATTCACGGTTGGTGTGCCAGACAGTGGTGGGATGGAGACACTGGTTCTTTGGGGAGGCTTGGCTAGGCAGCAGGGGGGCCATGAAGCTAGTTCTTTCTGCATCTTGCATTTTTCTCTGTTATAAATGAGAGTTTGTTTTGTGATCAACCCATCCCTTCCCTATTGTACAGTGGGGATGGTAGCCACAGAGAGAGACTGGGGAAGAAAACATCTTCATGGAGCATCAGACCATAAGGACACAGATACAGATCTAGGAGAAAGGCCCCCACAACATTTGACCCTGTTCTTTGAGCAACACTCCACGTTACTCCATTTGGCAGGAGATCACTCTATCCCACGACTGAAAGAAAGAAGGCAATGTTCATGAACCAGCCCAGGAATCATTAGGGAATAGCCCGAGCCTGTCTCATCCCACTTGTCCTTCATGGCAACACAGATCAACCTCAGAGCCAGCTCCCTTTACTGAGATTACATTAGTTAAGACTGAGACGTGGGAGAGAAGGGAGCTACTTCAATCTGTGGTTCTCAAAATCTCCCATAAGAACCTCAGTCTGTTCTTTCCCTACATCCAAAAATAGGAGGCACAAAGTTTCCAACTTACTCGTTACTCACAAATACATGTCTGAGCCAAGTTGCACAAGGCACTGAAACTCTTCTTTGGAGAACAGTGAGCTGCCCCATGGTGGACTGTGCTGTGAGAAATAACTAAATCTATTTCTGCTAAATTACTGATGTTAAGAATTGTGTGTTATCTGGAATAAGTAGTTCAGCTAAGTTATTCAGGTTATATGATTTTATATGCATTGCTGAAGAGCAGGCAAGGTTACCCAGAAGAGACACCAAAACAACAAAGCCTTCTCAATTCCAAAAAAAATATTCAAGTGAGACAATAGCACAGTGGTTGAAGAAGCTTCTTATACACAAATGGTTACAAAGAGGCACAAGTTTTAGCAACTTGGTAGGCTTCAAATAAGAAGATACAAGGTAAGTTTCTAAGTTGGTTTCCTGGGGACCTGAGCTGGGAATAACTCACTTTCTATCTCTGTAGATTATTCTCCTAAACATGGGAAAGGAATACCTCCAGTTTTCTAAGGCTTTACTGTGCTACCATGTTATCCCAAGCACCCCAAACCTGCCCGAACCCCACCACATCCCCACAGGCACTCAGCCCTTGGGAAATATAACATAAAGATTCTCTCTCTCTGACTCTTCCCCTTCCCTCCTCCTTACCTCTTACTCCCTCTGCCTCCCTCTCTCTCTCTCTTTCTCTGTCCTCACCTCACTTTTGCTCAAAAAGAAATCCAGAATCTCAACTATGTCCTTATTCCTTCAAAAACAGCATCAAAACATCTTTATAGGCCATAAAGTTGCTTTGATTACTTCCATCACCATAGGAGGAAGATAAAACTAAATGGGAGTAGGGAGTGTTGCAAAGATAACAGAGCCTGGTATTCACCTTGTCTCCCCCTTGCTCAGTGCCTCCCCTGAAGGGCCATAATTCCCCTGGGGATACTGATCCAGAACAGCAGGGAAAGCTTCCTGGTTCCACTTCCTAGTCCTTTGGTCTCCAGACAGCCTATGAGTCTCTCACAGCCAGCAGGCAGAGAACCTCACACATTCGGATTCTGGTATTTTATAAATTTTCAGAGTAAAACAAATGCTTAAAATGGTCTCCTTTGCCCAAAGGCCTGTGAACAGAGGAAAGACACTATTTGTCTACCTTCAGAAATCAGTCTCTTAGAAGAGGAAAAGCAGCACATTACTGCTTTATGCTATAATTTTACAATTGATCATTATTGTCACAGAGGGCTAGTGCAAATTCATTTTCCAACCACTGGAAAAAAATATGTCTTGAAAGAGGTTATTTTTAGCACAATAAGTGATTGTGTGGTTAAATATAGATGTTGTTTCACTTTCTTCCAACTGTGAATGTGATTTGTCTTCACATGCTGGGGAAATTTGCATATAATGCTATTTGTGTCTTGGCCAATCATTTGAATTCAAGCTCAAACTCCCACTGCAATGGGACTAAAGCCTGTGAAATAAATATCCTTATCTTTCATTTCTTAAGGCCAAAATTTAGAAGGCTGTCTTTTGTTCTTGATTTTTCCCATCTTGCAAATTTGCCAATTAATTATCGAGCTCTCACCGCTGGGAAAAGCAGCAGCTGGAGAAGCACTAGCCATTGTGGCCTGTAGCTCGAGAGTAGAGGGAAGATAAAGCCAGAGCTGGTTTTTCCTCCCTAACATTCCAGTGTTCGAGAATAATTTCAGTTTAAAAAGCAACAACCCAGTAGGGAAAAAAAAATTATGAAACTTTGTAAAACTTCACTGTTAGAAAAGCCTGTATTTTTGATTGAAATATTATGAACAAAATTCATCCTTTTAATATGTACCACCCATGTGTTTTTCATACAAAATTTCACACAAAATGGAATCATCTCTCTATCTGGACACACATTTCCACCACCTTAGTAGGCAGGGGTATGCCCAGTGGGAGTTGCCAGGCAGACTGGAGACTGGAGAGACCAGTTCTTCCGTAGCTTCAGTAACATGTGATCAACCAAAGAGAAACAAAGAGCAGTATTGTGCAGTGCTGTGCCGGCAAATGACCAGGATGTGTAACCCACAATTGGTCACCTCTTAGTAGATGTATGATCTGGGGCCTCAATTCCTTCCTCTGTAAAGTAGGTACCAGCACAACATAATTTATGAAGTTTTTCTGAAGACTAAACAATTCTGCATTTATGAAGTAATTACACATATTTGTGATAGCGAAGTTGGCTAAATATAATAGCTTATTTCTTGTACCTATAAGGAGCTTATGTGCAACATTTACAAAGAAGTAAGAGTTTCCTGTTTGCTTGTTTTTTATACCTTGAAATATAAGCTAGGAGAAGAAATGCTAAGTTGGAATGAAGAGTCTAGAAGAATCTATTTGGGCTTCTCTACTCAACACACTAATTGTTCTAGTGGAAACTAGCATCTCCCTGCATTCATGCCTTTGATGTGTCCATTTGTGAGTTCCATCTTCATAGAAACTGAAAGTAGACATGTCAAAGTTGTTACACATGTCAAATCAGTGGTTCTGTAATAGATGACATGTCTATAAAAGATTCTTCTTCATAAAGTTGACTCAGTCTTTAGTTCAATGATAAACACGTATCTTCCTGAGTTGTCTGCATTCTGAACAACAACAACAACAAAAGAATTCCATTATTCCTGGTGATGGAAAGGGACCGGTGTCCAAATTGGGCTGTCAGGAAGCTGGCCTGCGGGGCCTGTGTCCATTCGGTTTTCGGCAGTGTGGCTGCCTCTGCTGGAATGTCTCTGATCTCTTCTGTACCAAGTCACGCTTCCTCTGGAGGAGGCCACTTCATTCCAAACTGTTTTCTCAATAGCACCAGAAGACTGGCAAAAGCATGAAGTGGTCCAGGAAAAGCTGTCTGCCTGAAAATAGGGCTGTGTAACCCCTCTCCTCCCCCATGCATTTCCATGGGTCCTGGGGTGACACAATTTCAGTTATTAATGTATTGTCTCCATTTCTGGTGCCCAGACTTGGTCTCCTAAGAGAAGAAACTAAGCTTTGTTAAAACTCAGCATTCAAACAAGCCATTAGGGCTGGGAACTTAGCTCAGTGGTTCCAGCATCTTTCTTGCAAGCACAAAGCCCCAAGTTACCTCCAGTAACCACATGTCACAGTGCTGGTTATGGTAGTTCACGCCTGTAATCCCTGCACTTGGAAGGCAGAGGCAGGGGGATTTCTGTAAGTTTGAGGCTGGCCTGGGCTACATAGTGAGTTTGGGGGCAAGCTGAACTACAAAAGTGAGATCTTGTCTCAAAAAAAAAAAAAATCTAACAGCCTATTAGAAAAGTCCTCTTCTATAAGAACACACAGAGGAGCAAGTCCAATACCACCTTTCCTCAGGCAAATGATTGTTTTTCCACACTGCCCTCTCTGCCCAGAATGCCTCCTCCTTCCTCTATATGTGACAAATCATTGTTTATAACCCAGCCTAGATATCACAGCACCTGGTGTCTCACTGAGCATCTCTTCTCTGTGCTATAACAGTGTATTTTCTAACAGAGGTCAACGATATCTCCCACAACTCTTCCTATATGTTTTACACTCAGCACACTGAACAGTTTTATTTTTTCTAACTTTTACGTAGTTTATCTGTTTACAATCTCTTCTGCTTATAGAGTTTGACTTATTCAGAGGACAAGGATACACCTCAGTCTGTATTTCGGCAATTGAGGACAGTGTTTGGCACATAAAAGATGCTCGATAATATTTACTGATTGTGATGGCATTGAATCTATTTGAATTGCCTTACACTTAAATTCATAAAGGAAATACATCACATAAAGGTTTTATGGTATAATAGATATGGTCAGATGAAATGGCTAAATTATTGAGGTACACAGTTTATTCTTTCGAGGATTTATTAATGATTTTCATAGTTTTAAAGATTGTTTTGGTAGTACCAGATTGAACTTAGGGCTTCACATTGAGCCCTTTATATTTTTATTTTGAGGCAGAGTCTCACTAACTCATTCATTTGCCCAGACTTGGCTCCAACTTGGATCCTCCTGCCTCAGTCTATCAGAGAGCCAGGGTTACAGAAGTATAATACCATGCTTACTAAGAAATATTCAAAATATTATTGGAAATGTTCTCCTACTTCTGCATAACTTGAAAGTATCCACTTATCTCGGGAAAGATTACAGTTCTAAAAGAAAAGAAGGAAATTAGTTAATATTCAACTTATAATTTTTAGAATAGAATGTAAAGTCCTTGTAAGTAAGTGGTTATTTAGAGTTTAGTTTTGGTTTGGTTTGGTAAGGAAAGAGTACTTCCAAATTCAAAAATTTCTGTTTATATAGTAGGAGCCAATCTCAGAGTTTGAAATTAAATATCACCTTAAACTGTGGTTGAAAAGAATCCAGCATATGACCAAGAAAGCTTCTGTTTCAAGAGGAGGTAAATACATTTTCTATCCCAAGGATGAAACAGAAATTAGAAGACTGTTGAAGGAATCAAAAGTGGAGAAAGGATTCTTTTTTGTTCTTTCAAGTATTCAGAGCACTGGCTTCCAAAAGGGTACACGAGAAGATGGATGAGCATTTGTTTCCCATTTCCATTTGAGGTAAAACTGCCTTCTGCGCTGAGGTCCTCCAAGCATTGGGCTCATGCACTTGAAAGTCTTTGTCATGTGCACTTTCCTCCCTGCAGCCATTGGGGCGCTGGTGGCTGAGTCCGTGAAGAGTGAGGGTCACATAGCTGAGGATGCAGAGTAGCGTTCCCGATACAGGAGGCAAGTGTGACGGCCTCCCCAGAGTTTGGATTGTCCCCCTTCAGTGAGAGTTGAAGTGGTCCCTGGAGAAGCTGACCCTCTCCCAGGAAGTTACTAAGAATCATTTCTGCCGAAATAACTTTACTTCGGAGGCAGATAATTCTTCCAAAAAGTCCCTGCCCATGCGCCAAGGAGAGAAAGACCTAAATGTAGGGCAGCACAAAAGGAGAGAAGATTCTCTTTCTGCTTTGGTGTCTTTCAGGCCAGGATTCAGAGGGAAATAGTCTTATCAGATTAGAGCCATAGCTCTAAGAGGAAATTTGAAACTTAAATCGAGAGATTATTTCTCCAAATAAGAATAAGGTAACAGCATGAGAAAGACTGTTTTAGACTTGAAGGGAATGACAAGTTAAATGCCAACAGAAGTGGGAGCCCCCTCCCTCCCCAAAACATAGTCTGTTTTAAATAATTATTTTACATTTTGTTTATTGTTTTTATTTATTATTGTTATTTTTTGTATTATACATTTTGACTCCGCTGCACATTGTTTGGGTTAACAATAGGTTTTGAGGAGGAAGAATTTCCTAGACCAGATGGGAGGGCCTCCCAGACTGGTTTTCTGACCTTTGCGTGCAAACCACAGAGAAAACATCACCAGGGCTTCGTGCCGGCCCCAGGAGTACATTAGCAACCCAGATGATAAAAGGTCAAGAATATGGGCTATTTAAATACAGATGGAATCTGACAGATGAAGCACTGTAGCAATCTGATAAACCCTATAGGGAACTGTTGTTGAAGTTTGGGATGGCTGCTAAGACCATTATGGCCATCAAGCTGTAGTTGGAATCCTGGTTGTACACGAGCTTTTAAAAAAAAATCTCTATATCCAACTATCTTAAGGAAACTAAACAAGGATCTTATCAAGAATCTAGGAAACAAAAGTGCCCTGACTACTTCTGTGTTTCAGGTAACGTATGTCATCTACAGTGTTTACTGAGTATCCCAAATTAGAAATGTTAATCAGTGCTCTTGAGAGAAACAATGAAAGAGAACTGGGAGAGAAAAGAAGAAGGGAGGACAGCAGAGGGGCATGGTGGGTAGGAAGGAAAGTAGAGGGGAGAGGAGGAGAGGGGGAGGAGAGGGGAGGGGAAGGGAAGTGAGGAGAGGAGAGAAGAGGAAAAGAAAAGAGAGGATAGGGAGGGAGGGGAAGGAAGGGGAGGGGAGAGAAGAGAGAAGAGGAGACGAAAGGAGAGGAGAGAAGGAATTATTATAAGGACAATAAGTCCCACAACCTTCCCTTCACAAGCTAGAAAACTGGGTAAGTTGGTGGTGTAGTTTTAGTTTGAACACAGAAAGAAATGAACACAGGAAAACTGATGCTATTAGTCACAAGGCAAGTCTAAAACACTGAGAATCTGAATTATCAAGGGTGCAAGTCTCAGTGTGAGGGTAGGGGAGATTGATGGTCCAGGTCAGCAAAGAGCGAGAACTTCTCTCTCATCTGTCTTGCTCTCATCATACCTGCAATGGTTGGAAGCTGCCTACATACATTGGGCACTGCAGCCCACTACTTAGCTGACTGATCGGAATGATAATGTTCTCCAGAAATATCCACCCAGAAAGAAGGTTCATTCAGATATCTGGGGATACAACAGCCCAGGCTAGTTAAATAAAATTAACCATTATGTGCTATACACTAAGAATTTGGAAATTATTACTCCTGTGATACCACGGATGGGAGAATGGCTACCCTGTTTGCCCTCCATGATCTCTGAGGTCTGATCCATAATTGTCAATTGTGATAAGGCGGTTCTCCAGGTGGGAATATTTATTTGCAACTTCAACTGCAATGAACTTAGTGGCAGTTCTCATATCCTCATTGCCAACAAAAATCTCAGAATATGTAAGATATTCTTGCTGTCACATAGGTATATGGCTGATCTTTAGATAAAACATTGGCTTCATGAAATCTCACTGTTTACTTCAATCTGTCCGCTTCCTTGTCACACAAGAACAGAGATTTCATCTCAGTGTGACTCAGCACAACTCCAGAGAATGTGCTTTTCCTCGCTGGAAAACAGGACTTTGAACTGTGAAGTTCTCCAGCCACATATCCAAGAACAAAATCAGTTTTGTCTATGCCATTTACTTTGAACATGGGCAAAGCATTGATTTTATACTATACATGAAAAATTAAGATATTTATACATGCTCTGAGAAATGTTTGCTTTTGAATTGCTATGTTCTAAAAAAAAATCAGTATGCCTGCATTGGTTCCTAGATGAAGAGTAGAAACAAAAATAAATAAGATTTGGTACTCTGCACTGGAAATCTGGGTGTCATAGGAGAGGCATGTAAATCATTAACCACACTACCTTGTGATGAGTGCTAATTGGGGACATGCTTAATTTAACCCATTCATTCACCTTATTATCATATCCAGGTGGATGTAAAATGAGTGCACGGGTTAGAAGCTCTCATGAGGGCACAGATAACTGATTCTCTTCCAGTCAAGATCCATGGCTTCCATTCTGGTGTATCACAAGGAGTTCTAATGCATCATCCTGAAGAAAAATCTCCACAAGAACCAAATAGTTGAACCAACAACATGAGAACTAAGGAAAGAAAGAGAAGCTCAGTATGAAGGAAGGAAAAGACTAACACAGACTTGATAGATGACAGAAGATTAAGAACATTTACATTCACTCAGAAATTCAATCAGTGCATGTGGAGCCTCTGCCATGTGGAACCTGCTATTCTGATTGCTGGGACACAATTACGTAAAGTGCCCACTTCCAATGAAATTCTATCAAAATTAAAAAGAGTGGATGATAAGCTAAGAGGTGAAATGTCTTTATAAGTCATAGGGAGAACATAGATGTGAACATAGAGAAGAAAGAAGACCAGTCTCTCAGCGTGGCACTGCTGGGGAAGAGAGGGGAGTTGCAGCATCAGCTTTAGAGATGGGTTGTATGGGTCAAGTCAGAGCTTAACAGCTGAGGACACACGGAACAGGAAATATCCAGGATTACATCTACATTTTGTTAGATTGAATAGGAATATGGGAGGGAAGGAGAGGAAGAAAAGTAAAAATCATTTATGGAAAGGTGGGCTATAGTTTTCATTCTTTTTTCAAAATTTTTTCTCCATGTGTGTGTATGTGCAATGTGTGTGTGGAATTTGGGGCATCCTGTAGGCTGGGCAAACACTCTACCACTAAGCTACAATCAAAACAAAGTTTTGTACCAGATATGGTAGGTTCAGGAGAGTGTAATCCAAAGTGTTGGGCTGAATTTCACATCAGGTCAAAATAGAACAGAAGATAAAGAATATCAATTAGCATATGGGCTATAAAAGAGATGTGTATCCAATGTGTTTGGATAGTAACAGGGGTCTGGACAAGCTGGGCAGTTAATCACTGTGTCTGTGATTCAGAGAAATAGAGGGAAGATTTATTGGAAATCCTCTTGTTTGTAAGTGTGTTTACTTGTGTATCTTCTACTTTCTTCCACTGGGACAGCAGCTCAGTGGATGAATGAACCTGTGCAGCACTTATACCTGAAGAGTAGATTACCATTTGATGTCCATGGAATGAAGAAGTGCAAAAACGCTGCTCAGGAAGAGACACTGTTCAACTTACAAACTAAAGCACAATTTCAGTAAAACTGTGATAAGATGGTACTGTTTTCTGAAGAATAAAGCCCTAAACTTAGTGTGAGAGGTTTTCTTCAACTCTTTTTGCATTTTTAAAAATTCAAATCTTTATTGGTACATTATGAATACACTTAAATTTATAATTAAAATTACCGTAGAAATGCTTTAAAAAAATTACAAGGCCATGTTGGGAGCTGATATTTAACCTTCCTGGATAGCAGATCCAAGATCCTTAGTTTTATTACCATATGGAACTCCCTATTCAGCATCCGAAGGGCTATTCCAGTACATTGCTACAATTACCAGAGGTGTGAAGGAGATAACCTGATCTATTTACATTTTTCTTTTTTAAAAATTGAAATCTGTATTGGTACATTACATATACGCATCATGATTGCACTCCATAATGGGGATTTGGACCAGTATAAGACACAACTTAATTCTCATTTTTTACCAAGCCCTAATCACCCTACCACCCCCCCATATACATAAAGTTTGTTTATTTACATTTTTCTTTAGGAATATTGAATATTGAAGAACCTGCATGAAATTAGTGTTTATATAAGTTACACTTTATGGACTGTGCAAGAAAAAAATGTCAAAGGAGTTTAGAAAGCCATTTAAATATAATATTTTGTTCTCTCTTGGCATAAAAAGACAAAGCTTTTATTACTTTCTGTTCCTCTCTTGGGAAACCCAAAGTTGTACAGTATTTGAGATGTTTGAGCTTGTAATTTAAAGTAATTTATATTGTTGGAGTCTGTGGAGTTTTTATCACAAACATAGTTTGCATATTGTTATAGAAGAAGCCTCTCTGTGTATATGCTATCTCTCATGACCTGGATTTTTGGATTTCCCATGTTACTGCTCCTTCTCTCTTGCTCCTGCCAACCACGGTAGGACACACATTTTCAGTACATCCACAAGGGTTAATGAGGATTTGAGAATCATCTTCCCCCATCCTCCCTCCCCCCAAAAAGATAAAATATAAATCTGAGCAAGAATTATGTCACTCATTGAATATAAATATAAGGCTCTTCCTCTTTCTGATAAGCATATAATCAAATTTGTCCTTTCCTCTTAAACAATTAACAAATGGAGGGATATTAGGTTTAAACTCGAACTAATTTGTCAAACACTGTTTTCTAACTTGGAATGTGAGATAAAATTTCATACTAAATACAGGATAGTAGTTTTAAAACATATAAAGACCATTGAAGATGAACTATCAAGAAGTAAATGTTTTTAAATTCTATTTGCACTTTACTGTCAGTGCACCAACCTTCCAGTATCTATCCACTGTCTGGATCACATTATAAATATACTGCTTGTGTGAGAGCTATACTTTGGTTTTCACTGTAGACTACTAGGAAAAGAGATTTAAATCTTGGCAGAGTCTCAGATTGGCCAATACAGTAGTAAACTACTCTTCTTCACTCTTTTCTCCTTAGTTTTCTAGAAAAAGACGTCTGTGTATCTCTCCAGTGCTAAGTAGGTAGACATGTTGGTCATCTTGTTTGCTGACCTACACAGAGCTGATGGAGTCACTGGGTCTGAGGAAATACTTTAATCTGTACAGCACCATTTCAGTAATGCTTTGTGAATCACAAAGCATATTTGCTTTGCTGCCGTATCACACAGGGAGGGCAGAGCAGCCTCTGCCAAATGTGCATAGGCAAAGATGAACGGAGCTGGGAGGAAAGGCCAGATGTAGGCAGATCACAGGCAGCTTTGCCTTTCTGCCCTTGAGAAGGATAAACATGGGAAATTATTCGACCTTCCACTTTCTCATTTTTATGTGTGGAATTCAGGATACTAAAAGGCCATATCTTATAAGTTTTGGGGGAATTTTAAAAGGTAGTGTTATCAGAGTGATTGACATAGTAAACATTAACAGTTTATATATTTTGGCTATTTAAATAAATTAAGGAGAAAATATAGCCCAAAAGGCATAAGGGGGAGGAGGAGGGGAAAGAAGAGGATGATAATGGAGATAAAGATGATGATGGTGATTTGCACTTTACATGCCAAAAACAGGCTATTGGGACTGCTAAGTACCCTCACTCATGTGACAAAATTCTCAAGTCTTAGGTCAAGTTCCAAGCTCCAAACCTAATCAAGTCTCCAGGTTCCCAGGGCTGAGGAAGAGAGAAGGGTTGGCATCCTTACAACAAGGAAACTAGCTATGCCCATAAGAAAGATTCCTTCAGAGTGCTCTCACATGAGCCTGAGGACTCAGTTTGCAGCTCTCCAATCACATTTTCACACTGGGGAGCAAAGCAAGTGTGGAGTAGAAGCCAGACTCACTAGGACATGACAGGAGAAGCCCACTGGGCTGTTTGAGTTACTAATGGGAGAGCAAACAGTCCCTACAATTTACTTTGTGCTTTGATAATGTCTTGGCTCCAAGGGTCACATGGGCCTTTCCAAATATTAACTGATTTCCCATTCCTGACTTTCTAAGAGTTCACAGAAGGTTAGCACTCCCTATGTTGTATAGATGACTGAACTAAGATCTAAAAAGGTCAAGCATCCTACCAAGGCCACTCCACAGGCCAGTGTGCTTTTGAATTTACTGCACCCAGCGGTGGACGCTCCTGGGACACACACACACACACACACACACACACACACACACACACACACACAGAGAGAGAGAGAGAGAGAGAGAGAGAGGGAGAGAGAGAGATTCATCCAAGATGCTCCATCCTGACTGAAAAGGCCACCACGTTTTACTTGTAATTTCTTCTGTACATCTCAAGCAATGCTTAGAACAAACAAAATGAAAGCTTCTAGCAGGCTTAACATTTCAAGACCATGGAGGCAGAAGAGGTGAATGAATAAGAGCAAGACTAGGTACAGAATGCATTAATTTAAGCCACGATTACTTAGCATTTTAAGAGTGCGTGTGAGGGGTGATATGTTTATTTTTCAAACTGAGTGAAAATATGTAGGGAAAATGTATACATGTCCAGACAAGGTGCTGCTGCATCTCATCAACAAAGGGAGCAGATGCACTCACTAGGAGTGACTATTTGTGGAGCTCTGGGCCCTAGCTGAAGTGCTGTATCACATACATTCTTTTACACACTTAGTCCTAAAAATCGTTTTTTTCCCCCTGTACAAGATTGTGCTCAATTTTGAGATGGAAGAAATAAAAGGCAGCCAATACCACTTGTATGCACTTATTTAAAAATTATCTTCCCATTCTTTGCAATGGACTCCTTCCTTTTGGACAGAAATGGTGACTTCCTTGGCGTGCGTGTCCCTTTTATATCTCATCAGTGCATCCCTCGTGCCTGGAGAAGCAGCCTGTGCAGATCAGGGCTCAACAACTAATTACAGAAGTGAAGAACGAATACTTTTGTCTTTTGGGACCATAAGTCATAGCAACACAGCGTGTAATCACATTGGCAGTTTTGGAATTATACGTGGTTGTTTGGTTAAGTACTCTTGTGTCTTAGGGAAAGATCTATGAAAATGGAATGCTTCAACTGGATCGTAAAATTTATCCATGGCAGGATGCTTGGCACAAAGAATTTCTCAATAAATATTCTGTAATGGAATATATAAGAGAAGCAGTTCGATCAAGTTTGAACAGGAAAAAGTTGATATTGTAAGAATTATAACTCTTTCAAGTGTCAACCTAGTGCTCTTTGTTATATAAAGATTGCATCGCATGTGGAGAATTGGCATATGTTCATAACACCTCAGTTCCTTTTTTTTAATCCCATCTCTCCCCTCCTGACCCACTCCTGTGCCTCTTGACTCTCTTCTCTGAAAAAAATCTGTCTTCCTATTTCTCTTATCTACCCTTTTAAAATATATATATATTTTAGCTTCTCATGTGGTACTTAAGCTTGTATGTCCTATTTATTTCATGTATCATTATAGTCCTAGATATATCCATTTTTCTAAAAATGACACAATTTTATCCCTTTTAACTGCAGAATAATACCTCATTTTGTATAATACCATATCTCCTTTATCTATGTATCTGTTGTTAGATATTTAAGCCCCTTCAAGATTTAGCTACTATGAGCTGTGCTGCTGTCTCCAGCAGTGTGCGCTATCACTGTAATATGATGTCTTTAACCCATTGGGGATGGCATCTAAATAGGAAATAGCTGGGACAAATGGAATTTTTGCTTTTAATATTTTGAGAAAGCCCCCATAATGATTTCACCATCTTTCCATCCCAACAACAGCATAAAAGTCTTCCTTTACCCCACAGCTTCATTAGCCCTTGCTATTATTTGATTTCACCATCACCATTTTTTCTGGGATAAGATGGAATCTCGGTGGTGTTTTACTGAGTCTCTCTACTGGCCAGTGACTTGGAGAGTTTTATGTATTTGTGGGCTGGCTATTTGTACTTCTCTGTTATTCTTTCAAATACTTAAACTGTGTGGCTTTTGCTTTTCATCTCACTGAAGCTTTTCATGGTGTGAGGGAGAATTTTTTTTTTTTTTTTTGAGACAGGGTCTCGCTTTGTGGTTCAGGCTGGCCCTGAGCTCAGCTTCAAACTAACATCACAGCAATCCTCCTGCCTCTGCCTCCCGAGTGCTGGGATTACAGGCATGAGCCACCACGCCTGGCACTGTGGTATGTGGTACTGATTGCCACTAGGGTGAGTCTCCATGTCTAGTATGGTATGTGGTTATCGGGGATCGAACCCGGGTCCTTGCGCTTGCAAGACAGGCGCCGGAACCACTGAGCTAACTCCCAGGCCCGTGAGGGGGAAGTTTTAAAGACATTTTGTTGCCTCATCCACTCATGTTACTGTTTTGAGGTGTGTGTGTGTGTGTGTGTGTGTGTGTGTGTGTGTGTGTGTGTATGTGTGCATGCATGCGCACGTCCATGCTCAGGCTTATGAGTTTAGTTTAGTGGAAGGCTTTGCTGCTAGTGTGGTGACCTCAAGTCAGTGTTCACTTGTCTGTGATGCCCTGAGAGTGTAGCTCACTGTAGGCCTCTGCCCCAGAATCTAACTCCACTGTCTGTTTAAGTGGGAAAGCTGCAGTGTAGTTGTCCAGAGCCTGCTTCTCCAGGAATGGGCCTCAGAACTACTAATTATAGAAAGGCAGTACAGTTACTGGAGACAGGAAAAGCCAATGACAGACATGGGCTGAAGTAATAAAATGAGCAACAGTAATGGTGTCAAGGACAAACTGGACATTGACACACCCTAAGAACCAATAATGTACCACCCTTGTTTGTAGAAAAAGACCTATCCTGTAGCATAAGCACTAAAACTAACCAAATATTGACCTATGGTAAATAGCTACTGAATGGAGCAACTTTTCTTTTGCCAACAATAGAATAGTTTTCAACTAATAGCATGGAGTTAACTATCTAAAATCTAAAGCTTAATGGTTACAGTAGTAAAGATGGAAGAGGTGGGGTGTGAAGGTTGGGAAAGGTACAATTTGAAATATGAATGGATGAAAGATCAGAAGGCTGAGGGAAAAGGAAAACAGGATTCTACTGAGCAACAAAAACAAGTTAATAGGATTAGATGATAGTAGTGGAACAAATGACCAAGAAAAAGAAAAAAAAAACAGAGCAAAATAAAGAAAGATGAATAAAAAGAGAATATACCTGAGATCTCAAAAGCCAATGAAGACAATAGTAACAAAAATAATAAGGGAAAGAAAAATGAGCTAATTTAAAAATTCCTCCGTGTTTTTGAATGAGTGGATTCTTCCCAGGATCTGTGGTCTTAGAATCCAGCAAGTCATGCTTTCCTCCACCTGTGTTTATGGTTGTGGGTTGTCCCTGCTTTCCCTGCTCGAGGGGCCCCTCTCTCACACACTTTCACCCTGGCACCCACTCAAGCTAAGGCATGTCCTTGTTGACATTGGTAGTTGGAGAGAGCGTTCAGCCAGCCCTCTGATCTCTGCTGGATGTCAGCCACGAGACAGGGGTGCGAGCTGACTGTTGGATTAATGCCAGTGCTTTCAGATTTAGCCTCCTCTGAAAGTCACACTTGCTGGGTTTTCACTACGGGAGGTGGAGCCCATGTAATTCCTGGGCTGAGTTTACACCTCTTTGGGGCTGGCTGTCTAAGCCTTGCCCTCTCTATAGCTATGTCTTACCTGGATACCGCTGGAAGCTAACACCAGAAACCCTAACTTTATCTTCAGCAGCCTCTTCCCAAATACAATCTGACTAAATCCTCACTGACCAAATTGCAGGTGCTGCATTTGGTTTCTTCTTTCATTGTACCTTGCCACAAAGGAGTCTCTTTCAGAATAAAACCCCACCCTATTCTGGTGGTTGGCTAAAGGCGTGGGTTTGGGGACTAGAGCATTGAGTCAAGTCCCTCATACCTCCTGGAGCTGTAGGCTGTCTGGGCCCTCTCTGCTGTGGTGCTGGCCTTTTGCAGGGTCAGCTTGGTTAACTAACGGGCACCTCTGCTGTCCAGTATCAAAAGCAACAGAGCACAGAACAGGAGCACAGTGTGCAGGTGACCGAGAACAGGGATGAAATAGTTGGCTCTGGTTTGGCCTGGGGCAAGTGGCATCTCCAGGCAGGCTGGTGTGAGTCCTTTGTCCATGCTGGGTTCTTGAACAGCTTTCATTTTCTTAATACATATAGAACAAATACTATTCATGCTTTTATGCCAGTTACTAGTTAGTGGCCTCTTTTTACCTAAAGATAAAGCTTGATGACCAAAGATTGCTTTGAATCACAATTCCTACTCCATATACCCTTAAACATGTATCACATAACTACCCCATTATCTTAGGGTCATCCTTCATTTCAAATACTTCCCTACTCCACCCATTACTAACCCCTCTGTGTCCACAATCAAATATTTTTTAATTCTAACTCTCTTCCAACTCAACTTTCACTAACTTAGTGTAGTCTGTGTAGGATCCAGTTCCTCTTATCTAGTCTGTCTGCTCTCACATTTCCTTTCATTAGAACAGATTTGAAGTAAAGGGATAGGGGTTTAGCTCAGTGGTTCGAGCACTCACCTAGCAAGCAGAAGGTCTCGAGTTTGATCTCTGGTACCTCCAAAAAATCGGAATAAAAATCAAAATAATTAAGACACATAGGGTTGGTTTTTAAACTCTCCTCTACTAAACCTCTGTGTAAGAACATGACAGTAACTCTTCTGGCAGTAGGGTGGATGCTTCCCTGGCTGTCTTCTGTTAGGTGGGATAGCTTAAAACAATCACCACAGGTCCACATCTTCTCAAAGGTTTAGCTTCTAATTCAAAGATGATACAATTCCCTCAGTATTTATCCTAAAGCCTTTGTAATGGATGGTGAACTCAGGTAATATGGCTGCCAACTTTTTTTGTGTGTGATGGAAACCTAGTCGATTTTGGTTCTAATGGATGCTGTGCTTGTTGGTTAGTATGAAGATCTTCTCACTGGGTTTATTTTTTAAAATGCAGGTGGCTCATCAGAAGGATGAAGCAGCACTTGCATCTCCCCCTGTGATGCACAGTGTAAGAAAGAAGAATAAGTGGCTAGAGTCTATCTTACTTCCTTCTGGGCTTCTGATAGCTTTAAGGAGGTAGTCTAAGGTTTTTGTCTAAATGGACTCCACAATTCCCTTACATTTGATAGTTCTTTCTTAGTAATGAGAGAGTAAATTCAGTCTTGCAGACTTTCATGCCCCAGGTATGTAGTTTAATTTAGCTTTTAGTTGTATTGAACTGAAAGTTACTTTTTATATATTGCAACCAAGACTCATTTTCAAGTAAGTCAACACAAAACTTATTTTCAAGTTCATTAACAATAAAGGTTATATAATTAGAGAAAACATTAAATAATAACACAAGAATCAAACAGGTCCAAGAAAATCCTGGTAGAACTTCTGAGTTTCTGGCTTGGAAAACAACACTTAGAATGCAAGTTCCTTCTCTTTCTCATCAGCTAATGTCTTTTCTCTTAATTTCAATGAAATTAGAACCAATCAAAAGGAAACGTCACACATTTGGAATATGTATTCATGATGATTATGGCAAGAAAATAATTTAAAATTTGATGACCTTGGACTTTTGGTTTTTTATTTGTTTTTGTTGTTGTTGTTGTTGTTGTTATTTTTGCTTTACCTTAACAGATAGTCGATCAAAGGCTATATTCAGGTGGACACGTTGTCCAAAGCAATATGTTCTTACTTGAAGCTTCACAGAAAAAGCAAAGGCAGAAATCTATGAGAGAGAGACAGAGAGACCTAACACACAGCAGTCTGAGGCAAGTCAGTATAAGACAAATACACAAAACCACTATATTGACTCTCAAGTCATTATGTGGTGTAATTGATGGAAATGATGATCATGTTCATGAACAAAAGTAAGATTCAAATCATTTAATGGAGTGAACTGTATACTATAACTTCATAATGTTCAAAACTATAGAAGATATATTAAGGTGAAATGTGTACAACAATACTGAGTCCTAAGATATTAGACAGATGTGGCATAGTGGAGTCTTTCACCACCCCAATACTAACATTTCACTGTCAGTTTGGAATATGTGGAAACATAAGCAATATTCAAAGTTCTAATTTTCTACTGTAATTCTCTAAAAACAAAGAATCTTTTAAAAAATATTCATTACCATTTATGAGTATTAATTGAGCATTTGGAATCTTTCTTTTAAATAATATTTGATAAAAGAGTGTGGGAACTACCAAGGGGAAATGAAGTCCTTAATATTTAGAAAATACTTAGAAACTTGTCTGGTACTACCAAGTATTTGCACAACCACCTCTGTTTCTCCTCCCTTACTTCCTTTTTTCCCCTCATTTATCCCGTTACACAGTCTTCTTTTCCATGTTTAAATCTGTGAATGAAGACTAAAGCAAGTTTCGAATCCACTTGATTTTGTCCTGTTGTTGAAACATTGGCAAAATCTTGTATGGGAAGATGCTGACACACTGTGACACCCAAACACTGCCACAGGAACCACTGTGCTGCAGTCAATTCACTTTTAGACAGGAAGTGACACAGTTCCATTCAGAGCTCTCTCCACTGCAAGCCAGCCTAGCTTTATGGTGAGACTGGAGACCTGATACTGCTCACCAACAGCACTCTGTATCCTCTAAAATCTGATTAATTGTGACTTAAGAACTTGATGTTTAAAAGGGCTCAGAGCCCATATTCAAGTATTTAGTGTAGCTATTGCCAGAATTGTCAGACTTGGTCTGGGTCTTTGAAATGTGAATCTGATTGAAATGTCGAGATGGGGGCAGGAAGCATTCCAGAGGTAATTTGCATACTGGCCATGAGTTTACTCACTTGTTCCACAGCCCAAAAGCACCCTCACAAATGTTTGAAAATCTAAGCTGAGCATGAGGGTGGGTGGGAGTGTGCATGTGTGAACAGAGATAAGATTAAGAGAGACAAAAAAGGCTAGAATGATAACAATATGGGCTTATTGACAGAACTCTGAGAATACGACGTAAAATAGCTTTACGTGGCTTCTCTCATTTAATCCCTTCAATAGTCCTGGAAAAATGCCCAGCTGAGTTAGGTAGAAATAAAGGCATTCAGATAGGGTGAGGTCCTTGAGAGGGTCAAGACAAAGCTGAAATACAACACAGCTGGGGCTGGAGACACATCTGTGGGTTACAGGGCCTTAAAATAAAGACAAGATGACCAGACCTGTACATTTTCTCAAAGGACACTGGGGCTAACGAAGTCTGGATAGACATCAGCCACCCCAGAGGGTGACCAGAGATCTCTGGACCCACCATTTCCTAGGAGAATCTTTGCTCTTTCTATTTGCTATTTTTACGTGCCTTGTTTCCCAACTAGATCACTATTACCTAAGTGACTGTACTTAGAACATTATTGGTGGACCATGACTGTGGCCCACATTGTATCCATGTGGATTTTATTCGATAAAATTCCCCTATAAAATGAGGTCCTCAATTATCTACTCAGCACCCCACCCTCGCCACCTCTTAGGAGCTTTCCTACCAATAAGTGTCTTCCTACTCTTAACTTCTGTTGTTCTTAGAGTTCATTCTTCAATTGTGAGAGTGCAGCATATCAGATGTCTAACAGGTAGGGAGGTATAACCTTTCACATTTCACCTCTGGTATTATTTCCTGCATCATTATGAAGTATTATTCTCATTCTCATTTTAGGTAAATTGGGGTTTACATAGATTTAGCAACTTGCTTAAATTTGTTCAGCTCTTCAGTCACAGATCCCAACTCAGGTGCTTTTAGCAGACCATTAGTGAGGGGTCAGAGAAGCAGCTTTTCCAGCATGGCCCCCATGTGTCCCTCCAAGTTCCCACCTGAGCTCATCATGTCCTGGAACAGTACTGAGAGAATCAGACAAGCAGGAGAACTGAGTCACCACTGTCTGGTCTTCTCCAGCCTTAGGGACCCACGGAGTGTTGCAGTTGTTTCCATTCTCTTGTGATAGAATGAATAGAAGGTACTTGAAAGTTAATGCACTGTTGGGCTTCAGCCCAGTGGGAGGCTCGACGCATATCTGCTTTAGCGGCCTTGGAAAATAAGACAAACAGCAGTCACTTCAGAAACCACAGCATGCCTACTCTGTTGATCACTCTGCTCAGGGTCTATGAGATATAATTGAAATATATAGTGCATATTTAAGTTTCTTTCATGATTATAGTAAAAGACACAGTCGCTGTAGTCCCCCTTGAAATACCTCCTCTAACTTTGAATGTACTTATTCCATGAATCAGTTAAGTTGATTCTATGAGCCAGTTCAAATCATTGACCTTTCATGGCATTTTTGACTTCGTAAAAGAATCAGAAATTGCCTGGTGCCACATCCAGTGAGTGAAGTGGATGATGAAGACACAACAGAATGCTTGTATTCCACAGAAGGAAGGGTAAACATTTTGAATTGCTTCGGGACATCAACACAGCCACGGAAAGACACTCTTGAAAGAAGACATCTAAAACTGTTTTAGAACATGCCAAGCACCATGGGATGAGTGTGGCCAAAACCGGGGGGAGTATTGTGAGAGGGATTAAAAGTAATGTGTCTCTTATTATAATAGATTTTCAAATTTTCAATTTAAATTTGCTATATTCTTTGTGATATCACAGAGCAGTGGCCTATAAGTCAGAATACAGCATACCACCTTAATCATGCCTTAATTGAATCACGGTATACATCACCACTTGGCATAGATCCTTCGAAGCCCAGTACCACCACCCTGCCTCATGGGAATGTGTGCCGTTACCACCAGCATAATTGTTGGAGCAACCAACACATTCCCAGGCATTTCAGCAGGTGGAAAAGATAATTAGGAGAAGATTTTGATCTTGCTGACTTACAGTGAAAAGCAAAGTATCAAGGGATATGAATGTAGACAATCAAGTCATATTAAAGTCAACCATGAAAGCTCCCTTTAATACGAGGGACGTCAAAGCAGTAAAAACAAAGCTATTTTCAATTTGCAGAAGAAAAAGTGCTATCCTTTGATCTCTGACATAATATGACAGGGAAACAATTCACTCAGACAAGTCATCCTGTACGATAATTTCCTTTCTCCTTTGAATTTTTATGTGTGGCAACTCAGTTGCTACCACTTTAAAAAGTTCATTCACTTTGTTCATTCTTCACGTGTTTATTAAATGCCTCACAAAAGGCCCACACTGGTCTAATGGACCTTTGCACTCAGATTTTCACAATATGCTGGAGATGGGTAGACACGGAGTCAGTTCGGAGGAATTGTCCAGGAGAGAAGCATGTGAGGGGCTGGTCATCTCAGATTTGGCTGTGCTAACATGCAAAGGCTCTTTTCCAAGGCAAAAGCCATGAAAAGACAGAAAGACACAAAGAAATTGGGGACTGAAATTTCAGTGTCCTATCATTTTGGTGTTGTAAGAAATGAGTTTAGGTGGCACCTAGACATACTATACTAAAGGATTTGTAATTTGTTTTAAAGGGAACAGGAAATCTTTGAGTGGATGCAAAATGCCAAGTTGGTATCTTTAAGGATCACTAGGTTGGAAGCTGAATTGAACTGGAGCGGGATAAGCCTGAAGCCAGGTAGGCCAGTTTGGAAGCAGGCCTGATCACCAGAAGACAAATCCCTAAGATCCGGACTAAGATTTTAGGGACAGATGAATGGATTAGGAAGCCAGAGAAGACTCTTTACTTGAGACTGAATTCAGAGATTGGCTAAGATACACAACTATGTTTTAAGAGTAAAATAAAAGTTTCTACCTTGCTCATATTTAATGGAAATGGTATAGAAGAATTGCCTTTGCTTACTATATGGGATTCGTGTATTGTTTTAAAAATGCTGCAGCAAATTATTTTTTCTAAAACAAACCATACTTAAATGTGTCAGAAGAACTTGTGATCTAAAATACTCTCATACTGACTCATGTTCCTATGCTAACTGTAGAGAAACTTAAATTTTCATGTTTTTGTTAGTTCAAAGTATGTTCTCTATGCTTTTGCTACCAGCTGAAATATATTTGGTTAGATAATATATCCTAGAACACAACAATACATGACTATCTCTCATTTCCTATAGAGGTATTAATCCTGGTTTTCTCACTTTCAGCAACAATTTGGCTAATGTCGATGATTTATCTATCACCCAAGAAGAATGTTCTATTTAGTAGAAGGCATTCATTTTGTGGATGCTATGAAAATTGTTTTTGGTGGACCAAAAAAAAAAAATGAAGAGAAAACAGACAGCTGTAAAGAGATAGAGATGTAGAATTTATCAGTCCACAGACCTTCCACCCACACGAAGTGTTGTACGCATGTCCTATAAGGGCGGGGTGGGGGAGGGGACTCAGAGAGACTCAGCAAGTGAATTAGAACTCAAGTCACCCAATCAACAGTCTGATACTAATTACTCATGTCAGACTCATAACTGGTAGATTGTAGTTAGATGATAAACTGACAGTAAAATCATTTTGTACTTTTATAGAAAACCAAGATAACAACAAAAGAAAAGATAAATGATAATAATAGTCGTTCCGTCTGCACTACACACAAAAGCTAGATTTGAAGTTGAAAAATAAAATGGTAGTGTACCAAAAATTTGAAGAAATTCCCGTGGTGCACATATCATGCCATTTAATCTTCACAATCAACTAACCGTTGAGGAATTATTACCTCCCTTTTATAAATGATACAATTGAGACACAAATAAATTAAATGATATTCCCAGAACCTTCACTTTTGTAAGGTGAACACTGAAGGGAAGTCTAGGTCTTCACCACTCCCAGGGCCATTTTTATGTACTTCTCTTTGAAGCTGAGATTCTCAACTAATTCAATGGCTGCGCAGATGTAAAGATGCACTCTGAAGGCCTACTGTTTGACTTGATGGAATGGTTTTTTAATTTTTCTCCAAGTGGTAAGTGGATGAATTTCTGGAACATTATCTTGTTCAACACTTCGTAGAGAAGTAATTTTCTTCTAATTATTCCAAAGGCCCTGTTCTGAAAACCTCAAAGCTATGTGTGGATTGTTGCTGAAATCTCTCATCATTTAAGCATGTTCCCATGAATGAATACAAAAGGCAAACACACTAGGTCAGATCAGTGGCCCATTCCACCCACTGCACAGAACTAATGCTGACACGAAAGGATCATTTGTCATTTGTGCGGCATAATGTCAACTTCAAAGAATTCGGGAACTGCCCCAGCAGGTCAAGCTTGTCCTAATTACAAATTGTAACTCAGCCATTCATCACTTCAGCACAATCCTTTCAGAATTTATTGGCGTAGATTTATGCAGATTTGGTTCACTTCTGCATCTGTTAATTCAAGAATATTTACTGAGCACCTTCTGTTTGCAAAGGAATTTCTGAAGCCCTGTATCCAGAGATGAGTTAAACCTACTGACTGTCAAAAGCATGGGCAAACAGAAAGTGCTGTGTAACTACAGATGGGTCTGGAGGAAAGCAGCAGAGACTACAGCATGGAAATCAAGTATTCCTGTTGGGAGAAGTCCCTAAATAAATACGCGCTTGTGTGCACGCGCACGCACACACACACACACACACACACACACACACCCCGTGAATGTGCAACAGCTAAACATTTGGAGCCAATCCCCACAGACCACAGGCTGAGGCACCAACACTTGCCCAAGCCAACCCTAGAACAGGCAAATGGTAGTGAACCCTCAGACCATGAGAACAAACGCTCAGTCTGTGTTTGCATCTGTTTTCTCTTATGCAGCATTCCTGCAGCAACAGCTGACTAATACCAAACACGAGGCGCCAGCATGTGAAAAAGTCTCCAAAAATGGTAGATCCAACTGTTCTCTTCCTCATGGGATTAATAGCCCACTGAAAATGCAATTGTGTTTGAGTAAATCTGAGAACAAAATTGTTCTGCTCTTCCACCACAAAAGAGTAAGAAAATGTCTACAGCTACATCATAGAGAAAGAAACAGGCAAGAAAGTTAACTATGGGGCCTCAAAAAAAGTTAACTATACACACACACACACACACACACACACACACACACACACACACATATATATATATATATAATATATATTTAAAATGTAAGACACACAAGTTCAAGTATACAAAGTATGATGCTCAAGCAGTGGGAAAACAATAGATATTTCTAATGTTCTCAAAAGAGATGGAAAGATCCTTGGAAAGAGAGAAAGGGGTTGTTGGACTTCTACTTGAAGCCCAAAGATCCACCTTTGAGACAAGCCCTAAAGTGAGATGTGAGAACATAAATAAAAGAGGCACCCAGTGATTTCTGAAGAGAACTTAGAGTTGGAGATGCGGGTCAGTGGTAGAGCAGGTACCCACCACGTGTGCGGCTCCGAGTTGCACAGGCAGCACTGTGAAGGCAAAACAGTGAATGAAGAACAGCACAATTAAACTAGTGAGGAAAATCTTCACAATCAGCAGTGGATGAAGGCTGTCATGGACCCCTCCATAAAGGAGAAAGAAGTACTGATACTTCCTCCAAAAGTTGAGCACATTTCTTTGTTTACAAGAAGAAAAAAATCTCAAACGTCTTGGTAGCAAACGCAGCTGAATGTGAACTTTCAGGTTGCACTTGCACAGTCCACATGAGAGGTCCTGGCACTGTAGTGCCCAACCTTTAGCCACATGTCATCACTTCCCAGGTTAAAGAAAGTCCATCCAGGACGTTTACCCTTTTTTGTTCATACCACAAAAATGTACTGCTGCTTATTTTCTGTCAGCAAAGAATTTAAGATGTGGTCGAAGTTGTGAAGGAAAGAAAAAGGGAGGCTCATGAACTTTTCTATACTTTTAATCCTTGAAACCACTTATAGGGTAAGTGAAATGTTTTATTTTTAAAAATTCCTAAAGTGGTGCCTGAAGTCAGGCCTCTGAGAAACAGAAGCTGCAGCAAAGAGTTGTATGAAGGACTTTCATCCAGAAGTGCATCTGGCAACGATCTCTGTGAGGAAGAGATGAGAATGGGTCCGAGCAGAGGGAAAGGTAGACCATGAGGTCATTAGGACAGAGTCTCGACCAACTGTCAAAGGATCTTTTGAATTGTTCCTCATGGAGAGAGTGGGCTGAGATGTAGCTAGATAACTATGCAAATGCAACAATGATATTAATTCCTTACTGCGAATATTCCAGACTGGAGAATGGCACCCCTGTATGTTATTCCTTCATTCACATCTTCATTGATTGATTATGCATTCACTAACAAGTAGAAGGCTCCTACTATGTGCCAAAAAGTACAATCAGTATTCTATAAATTCTGCATGTTTATGAAGTATGCTCTCTACCTTTGAGAGCCTTTTGAATGTCTAAGGAAATGAAGTCTTTAAAATGTAAAGCCAGCAATGTCTTACTCTGTAGTTTCCCTTAGGCTGCAGGAAATCCCTCAGGGACAAGAAGACACTTGTATACATAACCCAAATACTCTCTCCCCTCCTGAAAACCACTGTTTGTGGGTAGGAACTAATTAAAGAGTATGCTTGCTGTCTCATCTTCTCTGTTTGAAGGATCTGCTCTTGCTCCGAGGCCAGAGTCCAGTCTGGACTGCTTCTGAGTGTACCCTGGCAGCAGCTGCCATCTCTACTTCTCTCTGTGCCAGAGTGAAAAAGAATGTCTTTGCTGTGATGAACAACCCTTTCATGAAGTAACTATGAAGAAAGTAGACTGGAAACTAATAAAAACTGAACTAAATGAAAATGTCATAATAGTTAAGAAGTCCTGCCAGTGTTTCCACAGGGACCCTTAGTCCATGACCCATCAACATTTGGGACATAAAGTAGATAATGTAACTAGCAGGGCACCATTTTCTGAGACCTCAGCAAACATGAGAAATCACAGTTCTGGCTTCAGAGCACCTTCTCAGCAGAGACATATAATGTGTATCCACAGCGAGACACAGCAAAGACAAGCTGAGATTTCGACTCATTTGAAAAGAATGATACACTTTAACCTGTAGACTTCTGAATCTATTGTTCCACCCAAGGGGAAAATTTTTAGTCTACTATTAATATGTTGGGCTGCTTTGTAAGTTGAAAGTGAGAGAACAGAGTGATTAATAGAAGAGTAGATATTTACCAATGATAAACTGACATCAAATAATGTTAATCAAATATTGTAGAAGCACCCAAACTACTAAGCTTCATTTATAAAGAGGAAAAAAAACTTCTCTGGAATTGAAGAATGATGCATTAGTCAGCTCTTCATTACTGAGACAAAACACCCAAGATATACAACTCAAAAGAGAAAGGATCTATTGTGGCTAGTGGTTTTAGAAGTTTCAGTGTGAAGCCGGCTGACTCCAAAAAAAGCAAAAAGCTGCTCACCTTATGGGGACTGGGAATCAGAAAGAGAGCAGAGAGATGGACAGCGAGGCAGAGGCTGGGAGCACACCCTTCCAAGTCGTGCACCTCTCACAACTAGGCACCACTTCAGCAGAGCACATTCAGCTGCATGCTCACCAGTGGATTAAAGTCCCCAAGATGAGCTCAACCACAATCTCAGCACCTCCAAACACAGGAGCCTTCTAGGAGGAAGTTTTTATTCAAACCACAACATGTGGCTTTTTCAAGGACACACTCCCTTACTTCCCCTTCCAGCAATAAATATTAAGTTACTCTGTGATAGATAGATGTTATTTTTAAAAATTTAAAAAACTATCACTTCTTCAAGGAACTCACCTTCTGGTAAAGAAAAGAGATGGATATCAAGTGTAAAATACGTGATATAATACTAAGGACTAGAAAGGGCTATGTAGAAATTATAGTTCAATAATGTAAAGGGAAAGAAGGAGTCTTCTGTGCAGACCTGTGCAAAGAGGAGGTGCCACAGGAAGAGAGAGAGAGAAAAATGTGCAGAGTCCTTGAGGTAGAAACAAGTTTGGCATGGATGGGAAATTCCAGCCAGCCAGCTTATGGTCTGTTCATGAAGCTATGTGCCCTGACATCTGGCTTTTCAGAAGAGTTGCCTGTTCTTAATTTGTGACACCAGGTGTGGTTCATGAGCTCTGCACTTAGCAACCAAGACAGGGGATAGTAACAAGCCTGTGGGCAAAGCCAAGAAATGACATCTTTGACAAAGCAAGGCACCAAAGGTCATTATGTTATGATTTTGGATTCAAATACTGTGCTCCTAATGCAGTGATTCTGGACCAATCTCCTCCATTTAAGCATCAACACTTTTCCTACAAAACAAGAGAGTGAAAGTTGGTAGTTCTGAAGATATTCCCTAACACAGCCTTTGTGATTCTGTGAACTTACTGTTTTATATACAATTGAAGTGCTAGCCCTCGTCCATGCCAGTGGGTGATCCTGTCAGGTAATGTATGGTTTTGTTTATTTAGGCTGAAATAATTACATCAATTATCCTTTACACAATAGGCAGCAAGCAGTTTTTGAGTAAGATGAGTAAGGGAATCTGGAGACCAACTACGATGGAGAAAGAAGATAGCAGCGAGTGTAGGTCTCTGTCCTGGATGACGGACTCATTTGCACCAGGTGGTGGCTGACTGCACAGGGTTTCAGAGTTCTAAAGATTTACATTGTTGATCTTAGGAACCAATTGCAGATTGTCAGGAATTTTTTAATAAGGCAGATAATTGGTTAAGATGCAGCTAGAGCATCCAGTGAATGATGAACATATCTCCATTTTCAGAGTACTTAAGAAATCTACTTGTGTTTAATTTAATTTTCTAGATTAGAGGGAAGCCAACCTCCTTATTGTACAGATGAGCAACCTGAACCTCAAAGTGACTAAGGAAATAGCTTAAAATTGTTGATTTCCAGTAAAACCAGAACCAAAATCCAGATTTCTTGATTATAATTCCTGTACTTTGAGATGTATGTAAATGATACTATGAATGTATTTGATGTAGTATCGATAGATCCCTGGTTTCTTTTGTATGGGCTGGCTTCTTTTTATCTGAACAGCCCCTTTGTGTGAATTAGCAAAAACAAATGAGCAGAGTCCCACTTCAGACTAGGAGGTTTTGTCAGTGGACCTGATATTGGAATTAAACCTCCTTTCCCCACTCCTGAGAAGCTGTAGACATTTAATGACAATCTGGATAGTGGTATGTGTAAATTTATACCAACCAACCAGATACTTTTCCATCACTCTAGAATGTAATGTATTTTTATCTTATTGGGCAAGACAGCAAAGTAAATAATGTAGTAAATATTACTTATGCTTGCTTCATGCTTTCTAATGCCCTGAATATTTAATAATATTTCAGTTGCTCTAAGCTACATTCTTATGAGACATTCAATCCAAAGATTGCTTAGGAAATAAAGACCCAGAGAGTGATGTCCCCTTCTCCATGTTCAGATGATCAACAATTAGGGAACCTGGATGTTGGTCCTGGAACTGCTGTTATCATATACTACCATTTATCTACCTTATTTCAGGAGAGAAATTCAAACTTACTTGTTTTTTTCTGTCTTTCTTGAGTCCTCACTGCTCCTGATCAAGAGTTTTGAAAATGCTATTTTGGAAAATGTGATGATAAAAAAACTTTTTAAAAAATAAAGCTTATGTTATAGGGGGTAGAGGTTTGTAAGGTAGGTAGGGAAATTGGAAAAAAATGAGAATTAAGTCATGTCATATACTGGTACAAATTCTCTCTGTGGAATATGATCATGATGTGTATATAGAATGTACTAAAAGACATCAAACAATTTTTTAAAATGTGGTTTCAGGAAAGAATTAAAATGTAATCTCCTATGGGGCTCTGTTGTGATCTATAGATTTCATTTTTACAGGGAATCTCTGTTCACCACCAGTGTGAACAGTAATTCCCACACATAGAGTATAGCTGTATGCAGAAAAGCAAGTTAGAATCAGTTTCGCAATTATTCTTGCCTTTTAGGGGCCAAGACCTGTCCAAGCTCAGAGAAAATGATGACATTACTTATGAAGTACCCACATGTAATTGAAAAGCAAAAAACAATTATGTTAATTAAGAGTTGCTCAGTTCTTTGGAACACAATGAAAGAGTTTTAAGATAATTTCACCAAAATAAACTTATATTTAAGAAACAACCCCCCACGCTTCATGTAGTATTTATAATTCCATGTAAACATTGGCTAGTCACCCACTGTCACTTTTGAACTCTTGGTATTGGTGTTGTGGGAAGAACTCAAGACGTGTGCTCCACAGTGCAGGACAGGAGGATCAGGACAGTATATCTCAGTGTGGGAAGTGTGGCAGGAGACACAGGTTCCAGCTTTATGAAGTTTCCACTGTAACAAAAGTAAATGATGGTACTGTAAATTCTTATTTAAATTTCATTCATTTTATTTAAAGTATATAAATGAGCTTGTGATCAACCTGTAAAGCTCATTAAAATCCATTGAAAAAAAAAACATTGCAATACATTGAAATGCTCAGGGAATAAGTCTGGGCCCCAGGTCCCAAACCTTGTTCAGGATACCAGACCGTTCAGTTTCCATAATTCTTTGTCTGGAATTGGTCCCTGGGAGCAGATACATAGGTGATCCCTGTACTTCCCAGACTGACCTTCACTTCGTGCCAGACTCTGAGCTCCTCTTAGCTTTTCCTTCAAAGGAGCTGTCCTTGCCCTCACTTGCTTGATTCTGACCCTGTGTGGACTGCTTAGGTCTGGGAGGGAACCTCACACTTTTCAAAGACAAAATACCCCTCTGAGGGGTATTTGCATGAAGATGGTGTGGATGTTTTGACAGTTGCTGAGATTCTGCCAAAGGAAAATGAGCTAGAGCTATCGGCTTCTTTAGAGGACAAACCCAGGTAATTTATTAAGATAAGACTTTTCATTTCATGTACTAGAGATTGAATCCAGGGCTTTAGCATAGAAGTACAGCTACAGCTTTTTTAAAATATATGTTTTCTTTTGTGTATATACCTAGTAGGGCAATGGCCAGGTCAAATGCGACCTCCAATCCTAGCTTTTTGAGAAATCTCCAAACTTATCTCCACAGGGGTTGAACGAGTCTACAGTCCCACCAACAGGGGAGAAGGGTTCCTTCTTCTCCGCAGCCTCATCAACATTTGTTGCTGGATAATTATGAAATGGCAGACATTCTTTGTGGAGTTAGATGAAATCTCAGTGTTGTTTTCATCTGCATTTCTTGAATGACTAATGATGTTGAGCATTTCTTCATATATTTCTTAGCTGCTCTTACTTCTTCCTCTGAAAAGTATCTGTTCATTTCAGATGCCCATTTTTGAATTGGGTCTTTAAATTTAGGTGGGCTGATTTTTTTAAGCTCTTTATATATTCTAGATAGTAACCCTTTGTCTGAGAAATAGCTAGTAAAGATTTTTTCCCTCCTCATAAGTGAAATAAATAGGTCAAAGATAGGTAAATATCACATCTTTTCTCTGGTATGAAAAAATAAAAATGTAAATGAATTCTAGAATTGTATGATGTATATTGTGAAATAGAAAATACTCAAAGTGGAATAGGGTGAATGGGAAAAATAATGAGATTATAACAAAAAAGAAAGGAAACAAAGTTTATGTATATAGGGGGTGGGGGTGGTAGGGTGGGTAGGGCTATGGGAAAGAATTAGAGAGAATTAAGTTGTGTTATATACTGGTACAAATTCTCATTGTGAAGTGCAATCATGGTATGTATATGTAATGTACCAATAAAGATTTCAATATATATTTTTTTTCTTTAAAATTTTAAGTAGAATTTCATTAAGTGACTAAGTTGTCCAGGCTAGGCTTGAACTTCCAGTCCTCTTGCCTCAGCCTCACAGAATTCTAGGATTACAAGTATGACTCACCACACCTGGCTCTAGACAGAACAACTAAGAGAAGAATCTTATTAAGTAGATGATTTGAGGCAGAATCATCCCTCTTTCTATGAAAGAGTTAAAAATCACTCTTTGTATGACTTGGAAGTCAGTGTAAAAGCAAAGGCCACTCTAACATTTGATGGAGAAAAGAAAGTAGGCCTTTCTCCCTCTTCAACAGACTGGAAGAACAATAACATCTTCTTGATGTTTCCAAATGAGTTGGAATAGCATATTTAACAAAATTACATTAACAGTTTATCAGTTAGTGATCAGTTGAAGATATGTGGTGAATGTATTAAAGGAAAGAGAGTATTTTTATAACTGACTATTTTAAGTCTATAGACTTCATTTTAGTGCATAGGCTTTATTTTACTTATTTGGACCACGCACTTTGTTGTAAAGAGAAGGTTCATGTGCCTACCAAGATAGAGGGCATTTGAACAAGCGGGAGTTTCCCACTTCATGTTCATAGCCTTGAAGGACAGTGGCTGCATGAGAGTTTGTGAGTCTGACTCATCTTCTCCGTATTCCAGACCAATCTAGAGAAAATATCAGCTGCTTCTTTATTGGAAACATCTGAAGGGGCGAGTTGTTATTGAAGACAGTTCTCACCCACTGAATCCAGAGCTGCTTCCTTCTGATTCACACTGTTCTCAGGAAGCTAAGTGACAATTTCTACCCGAATTAAGTGAACTAACCAGAGATTATATTCTGCCCCCTGCTTTGCTAGATTTTAATATGGTGTGGCAGTGACTAATGTGTTCCAGTTTCAGGCTGGGACAAGATAACGCTTCCCAGAAAGTTTGTTCACTCTTTTGAAAGACAAAGTTGTGTTGTGCGACTGAAAGACCTGTTAGGGATTTCCACTTTGGTCAGAGGTCTGGTAAATGTAGGCTAATTTTCAAATACAGTGTTGACTTGGACTTCCCTTGTGTAAGGAGATTCTGTTTTGAATTCAGTGGAAAATCATTTCCTTGCTTGTTAAAAAATAATGTATTCAGTTGTTTTAATAGTAAAAGAGAGACGGAAATCAGGCTTCCTTTTAAACTTGAACCTGCTAGCCCACAAGAGCTTCCTTAGTAAAGTTTTTTTTCCCCCTATTGCATACAAAATAAAATAAATGCTGGGCTTCATAGTCAGATCTAGCATTAATATTGTAATTGAATGCCCTACTATTTCTATTCAGCACTGTTAGAAAATGATTTACATTCCCCAAGAAAGTATTTGAACAGATTGGCTGGACCTCCAGTTCCAGGATATTGTCCCACAAAAAAATTCAGTGCCAAAATCTGACTTTCAGACTACCCTAGAAATATAACTTTAAATAAGTCTGAATACATCTGAGGGCACATGCTGAGTTACTTAGGCACTTCTATTAAGGACACCTGCTATGTGGAATTCAATAGTAGATAGTGATCTGCAGTCTTTGTGCATTGCTGGATGCCTCACAGAACATGCCGGAAGAATCTTCATGATTATGAGAGTTGCTTTTTGTTTATTTGCTTTTATTTTGATTCTTTCAGTGCAGCAATTCAGATTCAGCTGACGATTATAGGGCCTTCTGTGCGCCAAGCATTGTGATTAGAGTTTCATCTGTTAGCTCACTGATTATTTGCAAAGACTGTTGAGGCATGTGTTACTTTTTCCACGAGCTGCAAAGGTTAAGTACTTGCCCAGATTCACTCAACTGTGATTGGGGGACAATCAGTTAGGAAATGGTATGGCCAGGGTTTGGACTCAAGTCTTCCCAAAGTATACACTGATTGTATTGTGCCATATCTGTGCTTGGTAGGATGTAATCTTATTATAAGAACAACCCAAAAGTCCTGTGGTCAAAGTGATGTATGAAGTATGAAATAAAATCAGTTAACTAGTTTCTTACATGTAAGATTTTTACAAAGCTTTAGAGTTATGCTTCTCGTATTTTGCACTTCACCTGCTTAAAAGATATAATCCAAATGTTTGCAAAGTTGTACAGCGAACGCCGCCATCAACTTCAGAACATTTTCATTCAGCACATAAATAAATAAACTCCCTAATATGAGTTGTTTTAGAACCAGGGAAGGGGTCTCAAGTGAATCAACACATACTGTGGTTACATTATGTCCCAGACACTTTATCAGTAAGATCCTTTTAGTAAGGAGCCACTCATAGCACCCAGCCAATGCTGGGAAGTTCTGCCTGACACTGTGAGCTGACCACTGCATGTTGTTGTGACTTTTATATAGTGTCTCAGTGTGGCCAAAATCTTGGTTTATCACATGGCCTCACTGTCCTATCATTTGAGGTACAGAAAGGGAGAATGGCCTATGTCTGTCAAATCTTTGGTACCCTCAGATATTAGAGCACGTGGGGTTTATTTTACGCATTTAATTTTATCCAGAAGTGTCACTAAGTGTCTGAAGAGGGTGAACTTGGAAATACCCAATGTACCAGCAGCTGACTCCATCTTCTGAGAACAAGGGTTCTAGGAAGCACAAAGGGACTTTGTATGCTCCATTTTTGCAATTCTTTGTTGAATCTTATGAGCTTCAAAATTCTGGGAAACAATAAACACTAGTCCCATGAGGACTTTCTCCTTTTGAATATGTGTCTGAAGGAGAAAAAAGTCTGAGCCAATCCAATCTCAAGTCATCTGGAAAGGAGACAAGAGGCAAGAAGATGCAAAAGAAACAGGTTATAGATATGAAATTGTAACAATATTCATCTAATTGAAATTTCCTGAATCTTAGAGGCCCTGCCTGTCCCACAAACAAATCCATATTTTGGGTCAGTTCACGTTGATGCAAAGATGTAGTGGGAACCGGAAGTCATGAGGGGCTGTATCTTCAGAGTTAATCCACTAACTGTACCTAACAGCCAAAGTGCCATGTGAGACAAAAAAGGTGAAGAATGCTAATTGCTTCAGTCCCAGTCATTGTGTTCTCTGTCTAAAGATATCAGTGCAGCTGCAGGGCTGCTAGTGTGTTAATGTAACTAGAAAAATTGATACACAACCGAAGTCCGTCCCTTAATGAGAGTGTATTGAGTCTGCTTTCTGTAAAACGTGTGCTTGAGTAGTGGGCAGAGCTTTTGTCCTGATCGTCACTGGAATACAATCCCCTTCCCTCAGAACTCTTTGCAGCTATTGATCAGTACTCTCAGCCTCTCCCTGTCCATTCAACACCTTGATATTATGTAGGAGTATATCCTCTTCCATTTTAGGGAATGTGACCACCAACTCTGGGAGCTAACTGCCAACTCAATTTTTGTATTTAGCATATTTGAAGTTTGAGGAAAATATACATGCATGCACACATAGCCACAAACAAATACTTCCCAAGGGATACATCTTGGAAATGTCTGTGACATTTGTCAGTGTGTATCACCTCATGTCTCCATATCCCAAGGGAACTAGGGTGTTGTTGTAGAACACTAGCCTTGCTCTGGTCATTCTGTAAAATTCATTTTTGGAGCTAATTCTTCATCTGGAAAGCAGGATGATGCTAATCATGATCTAATGGTGCCATCTTATATTTAAAAACACTTTGCCAATTGTGATGAACAATGTATTTTTCTATCTTATTCATTCATCCAGCAAAAATGCAACATATATTGACTATGTGAGAACACTAGGCAAAAGTACACAGTCTCATCTCTCAAAATGACCTCTGCTTATAGCAGAAGCTCATCAAGCTGCAGTAATCATTTCATGAACTGTCAAGAGCTTGTTAGGACATCCTTTCTCTGGGATCCAGTTATTGCGCATTCAAAAAGCTACCTCTCTCTTTGCATTTTCTTCTCAGTTATTTTTGACAACCAAGTCATGGATTCAATTTCTAAAGGTAGGAATTATTAAGGCCATTATCTCAAGCCACACCTTTGCTTACTCTCTCTTATACAATCTTATCATTAATTTTAAATTTCAACTCTCTATAAAGACCCTAATATTTATATCTCTAGCCTTAATTGCAATATCTTCGATTCAAGACTAGAAATATAATTTACAGACTTTCAGGACAGGTTTGTCCATATTCAGGATAATTATTTGCCTTTAAATAATCTGTTACTTCCTTTGCTTTTCTTTTTCTAGTAAGTGTAACCTCCATTCATCCAGATGAATTGACCCCAAACCTGATCACTTATTTATCTCTTCTAAAACACATCTTTTCAAAGGCTGTGGTACTCCTTTCCACTCCTGTTGTCCCATTGTAGCCACTAGCATCATTAGGTGAACAGTGGTGTTGATTTTCCAATTTATGTGCTAGAGTCATCTTCCTCAATGAAAATGTTTTTTCTTGCCAAAAATCTTCAGCGGCTTGTCACTTCATTTGGCACAATTGGAAGAAAATCTTCAGCATTTCAGTGTGATGCCTCACAAGAGGGTAACCTGATTGATGACCTTCTCCTGCTCTTGCCCGATACATCTAGGGTCACCCCCTTCATGTCATCCAACCTCTTGAACTTCTTTCAGGTCTTTAGACATACAAGCGCTCTCCTGTCTCTTCACTAAGAAGTTAGCTTAACCTGGATCATTCCTGTAAGTAAATCATCTGGCCACTGTTTCTTGTGGAGCTTAATGTCCCTTGATAGCTGCAATGATTACAACTATGTATGTCTAGTTATGTTTTTGCCTTTGTTCCTACTTAAGGACACTGTCCATTATGGAAGATGTTGAGTTACTTACACTCCTGAATACCTAGCCCATAGTATAATACCTATGAAATAACAGATATTAGAACCTATTTATAGAATGAATTAATTAAATAATATTTTATTACACCACTGACACCAGATGCTTTAAATAACAGGTTTAATTAATATAGTTTGAAAGATGATTTTACTACTAACGACTTCAAACATGAGTGAAATCAAATAACATTTTTTTCTTTATGATCTGAGTAACCTGATAACAGTGATTAGAATGATTACTATGGAAAAAAACTTACATTTAAGGTCAAAATGAACTGCTGTAGTGTAAGTTACAGGAGCCTGGCTTTGTAACAGATAATAAGAACATAACTCAGGGGTTTTTGTTTGACTGTTAATCAATATGAGTCACCAGTAGAATATAGTGGATAGACATTAATAGAGACACAAGCTCTATTAGTAGAACTATAGATGTTAAGAAAAGATAAGTGAAGTTTCAGTGCTGTTCTGGACCCACACACTCATCTAATGAGGGCACCAGCAGCAACTAGTCAGGTACCAAAGCTGCAAGCATCAAAAGAGGAGGAGGAATGCACAGAGGTGCTCCCCTGGCTTGTGTGCCCTGACCTGCTCCTGTTGGCATTCCTTGTGACTCCACTTTAGCTGTATTCCTTGTCACTGGGAATCACAGGGTCCTAGGAAAATTTCTGCATTCCTCCTATTCCTCTGACCTATAAGACCCTGACTCCCCAAATCCTGTTACTTTCTCATGCTCCCCCTGGCTTCAACTGTTCAGCTGCATGGTGAGCGTCTCTCCATGGCCACCGTGCTGCACCTCAAATGTAATCCAGTCCCTCTCTCCAGCACAAGACTCTTTCACAGCAGTGAGGCCCTCTGCCTCCTGCACTACAAATGAAGGGGATCTCAGTCTGATCCCATCTGCGCTGCTAGAGTAAAGCCCCAACAAGCATTTAGAAATGATAAAAATTGACTTCTGCACTTCTGAAGGCTGGGAAATCCATAACCGAGGTGGAGGCAGGTATAGGGCTCAGTGAGGGCAAAGCCCACTTCCAAGATGGTGCTAGAACATCATGTCTCCACATGGCTGGAGACAGAGGCCAGGAATGGACCTGCGGAGCTTCCCCCAGCTCTTTTATTTTATTATTTTTTTTTTTTTTAGGTTTTTTTTTTTTTTTTTTTTTTTTTTTTTGAGACAGGATCTCGCTTTGTGGTTCAGGCTGGCCCTCAGCTCAGCCTCAAACTCACATCACAATCCTCCTGCCTCTGCCTCCCGAGTGCTGGGATTACAGGCGTGAGCCACAACGCCCGGCACTGTGGTATGTGGTACTGGTTGCTGCTGGGTGTGGGTCTCCACACCCAGTATTGTTATGTGGTTACTGGGGAATCGAACCCGGGTCCTTGCGCTTGCAAGACAGGCGCCGGAACCACTGAGCTAACTCCCCGGCCCCAGCTCTTTTATTTTTAAGTTGGTGCATGTTTGCAGTGCACAGTGCTTACACTCCTCATGTGGAGTTAGTGCACATACACAGCACATCTTAACTCCGTTTTCCATCCCCTTTCCTTCCCCTCCTCTCCCTTCCTCCATTTCCTAATCTCATTGCCATTTGGAAATATGTAGCTCTCTACTTCCTATTGTCCATTTTCATTTTTCTCTTTATTTATAATTTGAGTTTCTTTATACACGAAGGAAGAACTTTCATGGCCTGATCACCTCCTAAAATCCCTGCCTTTTATCATCTCTGAGAGGTTCTAGCTCTCATTACAACTGCATCATTGATTGATCAGCAAAATGAATATTCATGTTTTCACCCTTCTTCCTTAGTCCCACACCTACTGAAGGGATTACAACTCTTCACCTCCTTTAGGAGCTTCTGTCTTTACCAGCATCTCTTGCCCACCTATCAAAGGAGGAGAATTAGAAAGCAGAGGATTAAGTTGCTTGACTTTTCTAGGAAATAATGAGTAACTCCAATGGGAATGAAGCCTCCTGTGTTCTTCTGTGGATGTGCACCACAGCTCCAAACAACTAACAAGCTGTTTCCACTTTGTCTCTTTTACTTTGCTTGCTCTCAGCCTGTGCTATTTTCCACCCCCAGATTTCTTTTGTCCACTCCATCTGTAAAGCCAGAACCACCTTCATCAGTTCTTTTGCCAAGAGATTTCTCATTTATCCTCTACATCTCCCCCAGCACCATTTTCTTCATGTGTTGTCTTTGTCATCATTCTGGCAGGCTTGATTTGTGGCCACACAGCTCCTAACCCTGCAGCTGATATGGCACATGCAAAGCTATATCTTAATGATGTTCATAACCTGGCTGACTCAAAACTACCAAGCCTTTCTTTGCATTAACATGGAGCTGAAATGTCAAAAATAATTATTCTATGATGTAGGGAAATTCCAGGCTTCCCCAGTTTCTCTGAGGACTTTGAGCAGGTAGGCGGATGACAATACACTGTGACACAGAACATCTACTTTCCAGACTCTCGGTTCCAACTGCAGACATCGTGGATTCATCACTGAACTAACTGCCTTCATGATGCTCGACAAGCTTCAGTCAGTTTTCTCTGCTGTTAAGGAGATATACATTCTCTTGACCGTTGTGAGGTGTAAATGAATCATATATAAATTAATGAGCACAGTGCCCAGTATTTAGGAAAAGGTCTACACATATAGGTGATTGTTGTTTTGTTACTGTCAACATAATGAACAGATAAAAGTTGTTTGGCTTTTGTAGATTTGGTTTTAGATTACTTTGTGGTGCACAACAGTAAATGGAAACTGCAGATTTTCCACACACCTGACCCCACACACTGGCCCCTCCACTGCTGCCCCTAACAGAGTGGGATACATTACAGTCTGTGAACCTACAGTGACACCAGAATCACCCAGAGCACAGCTTGTTGCTCAATTTGCCTTTGGTGTTGGATATTCTGTTGGCTTAACCAGATTCAAGATATATGTATCCACTGTTAAAATGTTACTGAAAATAGCTCCCAGGTCCTAACAGTCTTCTGTGCCCTGGTGGGTTGGATCTTGTATTATGCAGTCTTCTGATTGGCTTCTGTGACTAACACACTCTATATCTTGTTATGATTTTATACCTCACTTATATTCTATGCTGAATTATACTCTTTCATCTGTACTTCTTTTTATTTAAATTATTTTTAAACCACAGTTTTTCAACTTGACTCAGTTCAAGTTTTTAATCAGGAATCAAGACTTTGCACAAAAGTAGACAATATATTTTGAGGCAAAGAAAATCCCACTGCTGTTTCCTGACCCTGTGCCGCCCTCTTCCTCACCTTCACCTTTTCCCTTTACCTCTTTCCACCCTCTTCCTTTCCTTTTTTTTTTCTGTTTCTGATTCCATATTGCAAAGTTTTGAGGCCCACTTTTTCTGCTCGATTTCATGCACATTGAGGTCAAGATTTTTATGCTTTATTTACTCGTGAGTCAGGCAGTAGGTTTTCACTAGATCTTCCATTACTGAAATACACATCCTGGTCCTTGATTTCTTTCTCCTTTTGTCACACTGGGAATGTGACTTTGAGCTAGTAAGGTGGGCAGTGCTGCCAATGAGCTAAATCCCTGGCCCTGACTTCCTTTTTTTAATCAGACAGGGTCTTGCTTTGTAGCTCAAGATGCCCCTGAACTTGCTATGTAGCCCAGACTAGCCTTGAACTCATAGCAATCCTCCTACCTCTGCCTCCCAAGTGCTGTGATTAGAGGCATGAGCCACCACACCTGCCATTGTTGTATATGGTACCAGGAATCGAACTTGGGACCTTGTACTTGCAAGGCAGGTGCTGGAACCACTGTGCTACATCCAAGGCCCTGACTTCCACATTTTTATATATGTCTTGAAAAGTCTGTTGACTTGGTTAGGAGACTTGAGGTAGCTGTTTCTTTGTGCATGTGAGTGTGTTTGCATGTATTACACAGAACAATAATATGTAGGGAAACTGTACATTATTTCATGTGTTATAAAACCACTGTAAGATATATTTCATAAATGAGTAAACTGATACTCAGAGCACTTAGACAATTTGATTAATTTTAAAATGATCATTATGCTATGGACAATTTCCACATTCCATACAGACACACACACACACACACACACACACACACACACACAATTGCTTGTTATCATCAAGAATGAAATCAAGGTAATTCAGCTGTGAAGACTGTGGCTTAATTATTATACCACATACAGAAATGCTTGTACTTGTATCACAAAGGTCAGAAACAGGTAGTCTAATGTTTCTAACGATGCTACAGATACCAGTGGGAAGGCTTCTGATCAACTCTAATGCAGAATAAGTTAATTTATAAATGAAAGCTATAATAAAAACTTAGAACTTTTCTAGGAAATTAATTGTTCTTACTGTTCTCAAAAATAAATCACTGAAGCCATATTCAGGTGTAGAAAAAAATATTGCTCAAAAATGTCCTTTAGTCATATTCTTGCTTAAGCACTTGAGTCTGCCTTGAGGTTATGGTTTACAGTGGCGAGAAGCAGAGACAATCCAAATCTTACTTTACCAGCTCAGTTGCTGGGAATTCAGTTGTATTCCAGCCTTTTTCTAACTGAATGGGCTCAGCCAATGAGTCAACTTCTATAAGCAGAATGATAGTAAGCAAACGACAAGGTGGGTTAACAATTTTTGATGATGTGTTTTGGAAATAAATTAAAGGTCAAAAACAAAAGAGATAAAAACATCAAAAAAACACAAAAAGTAGGCCAAGTTCTTGATTTTGATAACATGTTGTACCGTAGACTTCAAAGGCTTGTGAGGAAAAAAAATCATCTAAAAATTTATGTTGCAGAAGGTATAAATGGACCTTGAAGATCACCTACTCCCCGCCTCCTCCTTGACACTCAAAAACACATGGTACTGACGGGCTTCAGGCTAGAATCTTGGCTACACTACAGACTCATGAAGATTTACTTGAGGTTTAAATCTCTTGCAGGGTATGTATGACATACAGGTGTCACACACAAAACATATTGTGAAGAATGTTGCTTCCCTTTTTTGACTGCTGTGGGTGAAAAACTGAGACCTAGTGCTAAACCCTCTGCTGCCTCATCTCAAGCATCTAAGGCACAAATGTCCAGCACATCCATATCCTTCCCTTGGCCAGTGTGAGTGAAGAGGAATTGTCTTGGGCCACATACAATACATTTAACACAGTGTTTTATAACGTTGTTTTTATTGGTGGCACTGGGGATTCAACTCAAGACCTTCATCCTGAACTATGTTGCCAGCTTTTTAAACTTTTAGGCAAGGTCTTGCTGAGTGGTTAAATTGCTCAGGCTGGACTCACAGTTACAATCCTCCTGCCTCAGCCTCCCAGAATGCCAGAATTAAAGCATGTGTGACCATGCCTAGTTTAGTTAAAATACATATATATAAAAACTTCCTGTTTAAATATTTTTCTTATAACATTAAACAAAAAGTCTTTGACTCTCCTCACTGAGTGGTGGCTGCAGGAGGCAAAAGTGTACATTGCACTGTGCCTTCCTTTGCAAACTACTTCATCATTGCCTATGTGGTTAGTGTCCAAGTGCCACCCACTCAGGTCAGTCATAAAAATTGTGGCTAAAAATCACATGAAAATATTAAAAGTTTTTTATCCAGTGGGGCCTCATTAGTCCAGGGCCACATTCAGCTTTTCAGTAGAGGTTGAAAGTCGAAAGTGTCATGGGGCATGGTACCAAACAGCCAGTAAAACTTACAACTTCTCCAGAAGCATGTGGCTCAAAGTACAAGTAATATTCAAGATTCACCAACAGCTTCAGTACCTCCAGATTAGCAGGTAGATGAGCCTCAAGGGGACAAAATAATTCAAACGCGTATACTTGTAAGAAGAGATCTGCCTTAATGCTGAGTGCTTCACCCACTCCTTCTTTTACATCTCCACACGCAGGCCGTGCTTACGATCTGTCTGACGCTTCCATCCTACTTACATGACCCAGGTCGACTCTCCCACTGGAACTCCATAACCTGGACCTGCAGCTTGTTCAACTCCTTGAATTCATATTTCTCACCCAAGAATCAAACACAGTTTCCTTTCTTGAGAACAGTGCACCCCACCATGTCCCTCTACATCAGCAGGTCTTACAGGCCATGTTTGGGGATCACTAAACATGGTTTTGTAGGTCACAGATGAGGGAAGTGATCCCGTGGTCTGCTGAGGAAATGGCAAGGTTGTTGATGAACATCTCACAATATGCAGAACAACTGTCCCCAGTAAAAATCTTTCCAGATCCAGTTGTCAATTGTGCAAGATTGAAAAAACATGCCTTAAATAACTGAAAATCATCTTTCAAGTTTCCCCATAATGGCCTTTTTTCTGGAGAGCTTTCTTAGATCTCCTTAATTGCATCCTTAGGTGATCTTTTCATAGGCTCCATAGCGCAGTCGGCTACTCCATCCCAGCACCTGTTACAAATGTGTCCTAATGGGTTTTTCTGATGTCTTTTCCTAGGAAATTGCAAGCTCCTGGAGTGGCGGGATGATGTCATGAGTGTTTTTCCACATGTAACGTACAGCTCTACTCTTCACTTGAGTACAATGACTAATTCTATTCAAACATTTATTTACTAGCAAAGGCAGATATTTATTAGCAATATTTTTTTTTTACAGCTGAGAAGAATAGTTTTTCCCAAGTAAATTGCAGTAGGACTCTGCTTCATTCTGAGAAGTCTTTAATTACAAGTCTCCAAAGACTGTGGTCTAAATATAGTACTAATACCTATTCCTTTCTTTTAACTGATCTTCATAAGATTGGAAAAACACTTGGATAAAGAAGATATGGAAGAATACTTAACCTAATGACTAATCAAAATAAATACATCTTTTAGGCAAGTAAGTGGAATTTTACCTTTAAAAAAATGAATATCTAGAGCTGTGAAAGTATGGACATATAGCCCTTCACTTATGTTCAAAATACAGATTGCTAATTTTAAAATACAAATTGCTGATTTTAAAATACAAATTGCTGATTTTAAAATCAGTTCAGTAGTAAATAGCAGGACCCTGAGACACAAGCAATAAGAATAATAAAAGTTGGTTTGTGGTGAATTTCAAAAAGCCATGCAGGAGTATGGAGTCCTTCACATTCCCTTTCTCTCCTGTACACATCAGCTCCCCTTTTGCTGCTTTCTCTTATATGTGGCGCGACTAGAAGCCGAGAATTTTGCTGAGCTGGGAGGCAGCATAACTGAGGAGGTGACAGCAGGAAATCTAATGAAGAAATACACTCTCAGAAGTCAACTTAGGAGAGCAGAAAGTCAACCTAAGTCACATTTTCATGACTAGTCACTGTGGTAGCCCGTCAAACAGAAAGGCATCAAATGAAACCATCGGGGAATGAGCTTTATTACATATGCAATCAGAAGGTGCTCGGTTTCTTAGAAAGTCCTTCAGTAAGATAGAAACGGAAATTAGTTGTTTTTTGATTTTGTGTTTGTTTGGGCATTCTTAAACTCCCAAATTTATCTTTTAAAGTTCAAGATGAATACCATTATTTTGTTTTTAAACAGCATCAGTATTTTCCCATTAGTAACAGATTGAGACTATTTAGATTCTTTCACAGACTTTCTTATTTGTGTCTATGTACTATTTGTCCTTCAGACTCTAGTTTGCCCGACTGGCTACTCTGTACCAGGCACTGTGCTGATGGGGAGTACCACACATGCAGAACTGAGTGCAATGCCATCTTGTGTGTACAAAGCTCATGGCTCGGCAGATAGGTTAGGCATGGGTGTAAATGGTGACAGTAAAATAGGAAATACATTGACCTAGATACCAAGTACCACAAAATCACAAGGGAAGAAGTAAGAAGCACTTCCAAGAGACTGTAGACTGGCCACACACACACACACACACACACACACACACACACACACACACACACACGAAAAACTGACATCTGAGCTTGGCCTTGAAGGAGAAGCAGGTTACCAGGCAATAGTGCAACAGTGCTCTGGCTGGGAAATGTGCCCCCCAAAGCCCACATTCTAAGATAAAGACTTGCCACTAGAATGGGACTGTGGGTCACTGGGCCTGTGGCCTTGAAGAAGACAATGCAAACAGGGCCCCTTCTGCTTTCTCTTTCCACTTTCCTGCTTGGAGTGTGTAGATTTTCTCAGCCATGTGATTCCACCATGTTGCACAATCTCATCCCAAACAAGCCCACATGCAACAGAACCCTTGGACGGGAACTTCTGAAACTGTGATCCAAAATCCCTCGTGTCTTTGTGATTTTCTTCCCTTATGTAGTTATCAGAGTACCTAGAAACTGACTAACACAAACATGGAAAAGGAAAGTCAAATCCTGAGCCAGATAATAGTGCACACATGGAGAGATCTAAAACAGGCTGTGGAGAATTCAAAGACCACACGGGCTTCGAAACTTATGTGAATAGAGAACACGGGGTGTTCTCTAACACCTGTCTTAGAAGGGCCACAAGCCAGATGTCCAGGAAAGACCACTGAGGCAGTAACATGGTGGAGGAGAGCCAGACTAGAGAGGCGCGGGAGTCTGTCCAGAGTAGATCACAAAGGTATTAGAAGAAATCTGGAGTTTGGAAGGTGTCTGGAACAGAACAGCAGAAAAAAGCTGCTCTTGAAGAATCTTAGGACTCGGACACTGTCTCCAGATGCTCAGGATACACGGGCAGGAGCTCTTACTTTCATTTCATCCCTGGTACACACAGACCCTCTGTACCCCTTTCTTTGCTTCCTCCAAAAGGGCAGGAAATGTGATCTGTTCAACTGTCTCCGTGGAAACTAGTAGAGAGCTTGCCACAAAGCAAGAGCTTCCTACATATCTACAAAGTTGTCTCTAGTAAGTAGAGACTTCAGATACAGTGTGGCCCACGCCAATGTTCCAACAAGCAGACATCTTGGGCAGAAGGATGGACTTCTTTCCTAGAACCAGTCATGTACAAAAGCACCAGGGTTTTGTAGTCAAGTACAAATTTCAAATTTCAACTCTCTGCAACTTTTGGTGGCTCTCTTAACATCTCTGTATGTCAGTATCTTTCTTTGGAAAATGCAGCCAACAATACTTGCCCTGAGGACTTGTTTTGAGGACTGAGATGGCCTGACTTAATGCTTGACTTTGCCCATGTTCTCCCACAGTACCCATGCTTCCAAAGCTGCTGTTGTTTCTTCTAGACCTTCTGTGGCTTATTTTCCACTGCATCTGTAGAGCCCAGCCCAATGTGCCTACTGCTTTGTCAGAGGCTCCCAGTCAAAAGGAGTGATTGTGACTGTGCAAGGCCAAAGGAGAAGCACAGCAAAGATCTGGGCTGCACAATTACAGCAAATATGCAGTGAGTCGGTGTCTACCAGAATTACTGCTGGAACATCCTGCTGGTTCCAACCACTCTTAGAACACAAGATCCTTCCTCAGCCTGAGAGGCCCTCTGGGCCTACCCTCCCCCACTGAATATAGGAGGAGGAGCAGGCCTGGCCTTGCACAACTGCACAACTGCTGGTCCTGCCTGGGGCTGAGTCATGCTGACGACATCATCCAGGACAACTTGTGCCGGTGTCATTAAAGTGCAGAGGTCTGCAGGCGCCACAAAAGCCAGGCCTGCTTTTTTATCCTCCTTGCTACAAAGACCAGAATCACACACACAGAGCAGAAATATAAACACACTTCCAGAGCCACTAGTTGCTCTCAAATTGACCAGTGTTTCCTTCCCTACCCTCCCACTCCCCACTTCCACCGGCTTCAAAGACCAGAACTGCGAATAAATGAAATCCTCACCAGTTAGTGATTCAAAGAGAAGCTGTGAGCTTGAATCTCAGGATCTTTTAGACTATAGGCAGAAGTTTTACTGAGGATTTACACAACTTTGCGTGGTTTGGGGAAAGAATGGAAATGTTAGCACCATGAAATATAAAAGGATTAAACCTAGAAAGGCGATGAATAAAATAAAGGAAGCAAATGTGATTATCAATAACCTGAAAACAAGTAAAATTATAACACATCTCACACATGAAAATGTATGCAATACATTTCATTACATTTCCTAAATCTGTTTCAGCAACATCAGAACATTCCTGGAATATAATATATAAAACAAGGGTTAGGAAACTGTGTACAGCATACTGTGAATTACTAAGTGTATGTAACATTATATCCAAAAGCCTGCGGAGGAATCTGTAGGGGATTCTACTAATTAATATTTACTGTACATTACATATATCCATGTTCTCATGTATACAACAAGTCCACAAAATCACTGACATTCATAAATGCTTTTTAAATGGGATGACGTAAGACAGATGAATTCGACAGGAATTAAGGTAGTATCATTTGTTCTCTATAAAGTTTGGCATGAGTATGACCATCTTGAAGCCTGGGGAAGATGCTGAGGCCAGGGCTGTCTTAAATGCTAAATTTCTGGAAAACTGCTGTATTCGAAAAAGCTCTTTCATGAGAAGCTGGATTATAAGTCAGGAAGCCGGGGTGTTACCGCCGCCCTACACCAAAGGCCTGAAGAACTCGCATCACTGAATGATGATCTTTTGTGGTTTTCCACTGTTTCACGTGTAAGATGAACGACTCATCTGTTCACTCACTTTACACCTGTTCTTCAGGGTCTGCTGCCGTGGGAACAGAGCAATAACTGAGCCCGCGGGGGACTTAGGTCTTGGCGGGGAAGACAACACGGAGCACTAACCCAGCGGGCGTACCCGATGGCACCAGGGCCACAAAGACCGGGAATCGGTCCGGAGACAGGCCAAGGTCCAGTCTCAAGGAGGCGACCCGGGGAAGTCACTTGTGAACCCAGGAAGCTGCAGGGAGTGGGCCCCAGGCAGCCGGACGTCTGCTTCAGTTTGACCAGCGTGTAAGGAGAAGCCGGCGGAGACTCGAGTGCTCCCGGCCTGGCCCTTTGGAGGAAGCCCAAGGCCTTCTCGGGACCTTGGCGGCCCTGCTGCCGCCCTTTGAAGGTCCGCTCAGCAACTATTAGCTGATTACACTCAGCAAACAGTGACGCGGTCACCTGACATGTTCGCGCTGCCGCAGGTGACGATTTTCTCTCCACTGACTGCAGTCAAGGACTTCCTAGTTCCTGAGTCGGGGCCCCAGGTGACACTGGGCACTGAAGCCAGTTGGCTGATCACATGCCGGCAGGTGGCAGGGTCTGTACTCAGCTGGCACTGTAAAGAGCCACCTCTCCTCCCAAGTGACACCGCGCAGTCAGGTTCCGTGCTGCCCTCAGAGCAGCGTGAGCCATCAATTCCCAACTCCTCCGGACAGGAGCCCTGGGTTTAGCTTCTGATATGCTGTGCTGACCCTGCAGGGGCAGCTACTGCTTCCGAAGGTGAACCGGGATGAAGGCCAGGGCAAAAAAGAGACAATTATTGTCATCCCCCAATGATAAGCCTGATCGGGCTTTTGTGCACTAATAGTTTCATTTTCAAGCAGATGTAATTAATTTGTGAAATAATGAGGCATCTGCGTCCATTTTAATTCAGAGAAGAATTAAAACTACATCAGGTAACCCTGCATAGGCAATTCAGCCCCATTATGTGTCATTTCTTTAATGAATGGGGAAACTGAGGCAGAGATATTTGATAAAACATGCAAAGTAGTAAAAAGAAGCTTTACTTCCAAGCTTCTAAAAATCAAACTGTCATCCGAACTCCACTAGGCGATTTTAGAGCTTTGTTAGATCAGAAAGGGGAGACAGTGAAGCGGAAGCAGAGGGATCAGGTTATTCTAATCTAGTCTCATCCATGACGGGATCATGTACCATCGTCTCTGACACCTAAGCCAAACCCTCCGCATCAGCTCCTAGGTGCATAAAGCAGAATGTCAGTCGCTGCCTGACGTGAGTGCCCTGTGAGAAAGTGAGGAGCCCACGCACCTGCAAACCGGATGTGGCTTGTGATGTTCATGAATCCACCCAGAGTCCAAGAGGACTGCCGTTTCGGGGTGAGTGGGCGCTCCGTGGTAACCCAGAATGCATGGGAAGGATGGCTCCAGAACTTTTACCCGGGGGGGGCTAGACATAGAGTCAGAAGGAAACTAACATAATCTTAAGGAAAAAGTTAAAAGCCTTTTTTTTTATTTTGTTAGTATGTTTTATACATGCATTATGATCACAACCAACATTGAGAATTTGTTAAAAGTCTTCGTGAATTGCCCTTCTGAGGCACAAGAAGGATTTTAGCAGTTTAATTTTCTCTTAAAAAGACCCACTCAGAAGAGTTTAGAACTAGGTACATCATACATACAACTGTCACCGATTTGGCTCCAAAATGAAGGTGATTGGCGGCAGCTGTCTCTTCCTGGATGTGGCTTTGTGAGGCAGAGAAATCTTGTGTCCTGCAAGACAGGAACTTGAAGCGCGTATTTCACAAGTACTTCTCTACTTTAGCACATCGTCAAGAAACCGTGTATACTGGATAAACACAGGTACCCAAGAGTGTTCATTTGTGTTAATTTCTTTTTGTTTGCATTTTAAAACAGGGGTCAGTTGAAATGAAACAAAAAAGAAAATAGGCATTTTGCTATCGTAGCAATATGCTCTATCACTTGTAACGGCTCTTTACTATTCAACTTTAAAGAAAAGAGCAGAGAGAAGTTCAATTGCTCTTTTCTAATCACAAAATGTAGACAAGTTAGCCAGAGTCTTGAGCCTGCCTTCCCAGCATTCTCACGCACAGAGAAGGGTTGTTTCCTTCTTGTACCTCAGTCAGCTCTTCGGGGTGACTGTTACCCCTGAGTCTTAAGTCCAGGCCTCTGAAATCTCAGGGGGCCTTGAGAGAGAGAGAGAGAGAGAGAGAGAGAGAGAGAGAGAGAGAGAGAAAGAGAGAGAGAGATTGTAAGGTGATGTGTTTGCACAGCAGTGATGACGTAGATCTCCCTGGAATCTCAGGTCAGCCACTCAGCTTCGGTGAGCATCAATTTCCTGGTTGGTTAAATGTGGATAGGGGAGGCTAGTTTGTTTAAGCAGCAAAGTTTGGAGGAAAATTGTACCTGGGAGAGTTTGTTAAAGAAGAAATCAGCATAGAAGCTTGTGCTGCTCTTTCGTTTATGCCCACTCTCCCCTGGACAGTGTTAGTGGTATTCTCTCTTCTGTCATCATTCAGTGGTAAGAAGTAGCCTCTCATGCTCTCTAGGTCTTCATCATACATATCCAATTTAATTCCATTTATTGGGACTCTCCGAGGGTGAAAAGTATAAAGATAATAGTACATGTCAGCATTATCTTTCTGAAAGCAGCAATCATCTTTCTGAACAAATCAGAAGGAGGCAGTATGGGGAGACCCTTGGTGTCTTTCCTTGTTTACCAGCTGGTGGAAACCACGGAAGGCCTCTGTGTTTCACCACCTGCTGCTTACTGCAGATCCAAATATTCCATTCTATTGCCTTGAATTACTGGTGATAAGGAGGGAGTGCTGGTTAAATATTATCTAGCTAGTAATCCCCTTGTGTGGATAGGACAACTGTTATCCCAAGGCTTTGCTTTACCCTACAAACATCTCATCATCTAAAAGCCACATGCTGGTGCCAGCCATAGCCAATTCTCCCTAGAGCCTCAGTTTCCAAATGATGATGGTGTGGCTGTTTCTCCCAGACTGCTAGTCAACCTCAAGGGGCACAATGTGTAACCAAGCAATGAATATTTTCCTTCTGAAATCAAAGATAAGGAAGTTGAGGCATTGGGCTAAGGACAGGAGGTCTGTGCCTTGATGGCGAGCACCACGTCAGTGTGAGGAAGAGCCTGTTGAGCAGGCACCGCTGTACATCTAAGCCAAACCCTCGGAGGATGTATTCTATATAAGTAACAGAAGGACTAGTGAGAATGGTGGAAATAAGGCCAGGGATTTAGTTCAGTAGTTCTGGGGTCTGCGTGGCAAGCACATGGTCCCAAGTTCAATCCCTGGTAACCACATACCAAAATGCTAGGTATCAAGATTCATGCCCATCAGCATTCAGTAACACACACCACAATGGCTCATGCCTATAATCCCAGCACTCAGGAGAGAGAAGCAGGAGGTTTGCTATGAGTTCAAGGTTTGCCTGGGCTACATAGTGAGGTCAGGGCCAGCGTGAACTACAAAATGAGACCTTATCTCAAAAAAAACACAAAAGCACGGTAAGAGTAAAAGACAATTTTTTCACCTCACCTAAGACTTTTGGAGGTAGAAGTAGCACCATATACTGTCCTCCTACCATCTTCATCCTATCATCTGTCATCTTCAGAGATCTCTCCTAATGAGCAGAAGCACCACATTTAGAAAAAGGGAATGAATGTCCCAGGAGCCCCCGAGACGAGAGGACTTCCCTCTGCCTCGCTGACTCAATGCCAAATATTCAGCCCTTCATAGGCCAAGGAGAAAATGATCACAGCTGGTTTAAACTGGTTATTGTGAGCATGCACACAATTCACCCGGCCTGAGTAAGGTTCCTATAGCAAGAGAAGTGTCTGTCGGCAGGTACGTCTTACCAGTCCTGTTGTACAAACGGAGGAGAGGAGGTTCACAGTAGTCACAAATTTATGTTATGTGGGATAGTTAACCCCTGGGACAGAGGGCTGTAGAATAGCAGTCCTTAGTATAATGAGGTGTTTTTTCACTGACATCATAACACAATGACATTTGGGTGACACGGGCGTACACCTGGGGACCACAGCTCCATCTTTCAGTAGATCGCTTTCCTTTTCCCCTCAGAGTCCTTCACCCAGCTGGAACAGAGAAAAATCAGGAGGCTGGTCCAAAGGCAGTCACAGGCCAGGCCTGAAAGCAGTGTGTAGGCCTTAGCTCACATCCCTGTATCTTAGTCCAATGCCATGCCTGGCTGTGAGGGGAGCTGGGAGCTCTGTGGTGTGCAGAAGGGCTCAGCCCTCCCCAGGTTCACAACACCAGGGCCCAGTGGCCATGCTGTGCCACGCAGGTCTTAAGGATACAGGCACAGTCACACAGCCGAGGCTCCTGAAGATCCTTCCTGGTTGGTTCTTTGTGTCTCCCAAATGTTCCACCTCCCTGACAGTGCATGTTTGCTCTGACTGTCGGTTGTCTAATACCTGCTCCTATGAATCTGTCCTTTCTCTTCTTTGAAAACTTCTCCCAGTGAAAGGAACCCTTCTTAAGGATATCCAGCATGTGATTTACTTAAAATCTTCACACCTAAAAGCAGATAGATACTCTTGTGTCAAAAAGCTACTGTCACCCAAGTTTCTCCTATCTGTACTCTTCTTACCAATTATTTGTGTCGAAATTGTCCTGCCCTTGTTCCTATATACTCTTGCTTAGACCCTCCAAAAATGGCAACTGCTTACATTTCTCTAACACTGACCACGTCTCAGACAGCACTTTCCTGCACTCTCACGGCATGAGGTTAAGTCTCATGGCAATGCGCACTCTACAGACTGTAGACAGAGTAGGAACCTGGCAGCCTCACTTTGTCTCCTCGTCCCCATCCCTCAAATCCTATCTGCTCATTGCTGGACTCCTGCAGAGGTTCTAGGCAAAGTTTGCTGGTTCTTCTGCCTTGATGTCAAACCCAAGTAGATTCTCAGCTATGTGTCTATAGAGACACATACTTCCATTGGCTATCACTAATCACCCCACTCCCACAGCAAATTAACTTTCTTATTTACTAATAGCTAAGTATCATATATTGAATTAGCTCCATCAACTCTGCCTTCATCTTATCTATTATCTTTCAAAAATCTTTGTTCTTTGTACCACTCATGTTGAAGGCCTCCTGTGTCTGTCTAGGTCATGTCTATCATTCTCCTCATGATTTAGGGGTAGTGAGTAGCACTTGCAAAGCACTTTGCACATCAAACTATGAGAAAGATGTTGCAGATCAGCAGAGCAGATTGTTTTTTATCCTTTCAGCAATTGCATCCCACTCATGTGGCTCAGGCCAGGTGCCCAGTCAGTGTTCGTGGAAGTAACACGATAGGTTAAAGGAATTCACATTGGGTTTATCTGTTCATCCAACTATCTTTAGTATCTGTTCTGTGCCCAACTCTGTCACAGCACCTTGAAAGGATACTATGAGGACTGAACAAAGTACAAACCCAGTCTTTACTGCCTACCCCTAATAAGTAATCCATGTATATGTACGTCCACATTTTCATTTCCTTTCAAACATGAAAACACATTTCAAAGTCACTTTTTTTATGACATTATTGAACTCTGTCTCTTCCTCTGGTGCTTAACACTGCTATTTCCTGGTGTCCTCTCCTGTGTGCATGAACTAACTGTCCTGTCCAGTTACTTCTCTCTTGCTGGTCTTGCCAAATTCTGGTTTCATCAAACCTACAGCTCTGTGCTACCCTTTTCATTCAACATGGACTCACCAAATAGCTCTTAAGTACCTCTCATGTGCCTGGCATTTATCTGGGTTTTATGGATACAACAGTAAGAAATATATGACACCTAAAAGAATGAAGTAACAAATGTGACAAGAGATAAGTTAAGAATGTATGGGTACTTTAGAATATGTTCAAAGCCAAGCACAACATATGAACAACACACTATTCACCTTATACTTTTTCTTTTGCTTTATTACATTCTTCGTATCTTAGAAGGCATTGGGAATAATTGCAGAAAATAATGAGCAAAGCTCTTAGTGATTTAAGTAGCAACAGGAATGTCTTTGGGGGAAGAGTGTTCATACAACTAAGAAGTCCAAGGATAAGTGAGTCAGGAGAAGCTTCCACCTGGTGACTCAAGATAGGATCAAGAATTGCTTTCCCTCAGTTCTCAGCTTCCACTGCTCAGTGTTGAATTTGCCTCCACCACGCTCCTTTCTTGTTGTTCCTGAAGTGATCAAGTGATCACTGTGGGCTGTGACAAAGCTGTGCTTCCTAGTTTGTGGGCAGCAATGGTGATGCCTTAAATGAAGAGTCCAGGCTACTAGGTGAGCGCTCTGACAGCTAGTCCTGCAGAAACACGGATGGTGAGTGGTTACAGCGGAGGCCTGAACATACTTCTAGACCTCAGGATGAAGTCAACTTTCCTAAAATACATGTTTTGTCTCAGAGAGGATTGTGTGCAGGCTTCTTGTGCACCCTCTCAGATTTCTAGTTATTGAAGAATTTCTGGACAAATTTGGCTTCAGTAAGACTTTCAATAAATATGGGCCACATATCTCTGCATTCTTACCACACCTGACTGGTTTTTTGAAACACTGAAATATGTAAGGTAGAGTCAATATTTTTGGGTCATTTTTCTTATAAATTGCTAATTTAAATAGTTTGCCTCTTCTATAATTAGGTTACTTTTTAGCTATGTCTTTTATAATTCATCTTTATCTCCACTGCTTTTTTGCTAATAGTTTTTATCAGTCTGAGTCTTTCCACTTCTATTTGCTATGTGTTTTATGCAGATGTTTTGACTTTCATGACACATAAAGTGAGCACTCCTTTCATTTATGATTTGGTCTTTTTGGACCTTGTTGAAAAGCTCCTTCTCTACCCAAAGATAATGAAAACAATCTTCTATATCTTCATCTGCACTTTAAAGATTTCTGTTATCCACATCTATGTCATTAAATCACCTGAAATTAGTGTGAATAAAGTATGTTAAAGATTTCTTTTATTTACATTATCTATTAGTATTTCATTGATCAGTTTTTGTAGAATTATCTATTCACTGGGCCTTTCATTCTCAGTATTATTATTATTATTGTTGTTGTTGTTGTTTTTGAGACAGGTCTCACTTTGTACTTCAGGCTGGCCCTGAGCTCAGACTCAAACTCACAGCAATCCTGCCTCCGCCTCCCGAGTGCTGGGATTACAGGCGTGAGCCACCACGCCCAGCACTGTGGTATGTGGTACTGACAGCTGGTGGGCCTGAGTCTTCGTGCTCGACATTGTTATATGTGGTTACCAGGGACTGAACCCGGGTCCTTGCACTTGCAATGCATGCACTAGAACCCCTGAGCTAAATCCCTGGCCCTCCCAACAGTTTTTTAAGAACTAAATTTTAATAAATGAGTGGGCTCTGGGTTCAGTGCTCTGTCCAGTAAGGCTATGTTGTGCTTTTTAATGTCTCCCCTTCTTCTGTGTTTCCTTTCCTTCTCCCCTGCCCTCCTTCTCCATCTATCAGGTTGTCTTTATCCTACTGCATTCTTCAGGCTCCACTGATTTTAAAGCAACACTTTCCACGTTCTGTTCTTCAGAATCATCATCAATATCACTCTATTAATTCCTAATTGACAGTATCAAAGTGAGTGATGGATTTACCTATCCCCCTGGACATAAAAGAATTTTGGCACACTTAACCCTTTTCACTGTGTTTTGTCATGCACAAAATTACTTTTGAAAAATAGTAATTGAATAATTACTATATTACTTCCACTTTCTTTGCAATTATGCCTCTACTGGTGATCACCTTGTGGTGCCCTGCACTACACCTTGCTCCCAATGGCGCACTTACTTCCTGATTTATTTGCTCATTATTGCTTCTGGTATTCTTGTTCCTGGTTCAGCATTTTCCAATTAATTTCCGGAATCCATTGCTATGTTGGTCTGATTGCTCCATGCTCATAGGTGGCCTGTCTTCTTTTTGCTCACATTTACAATTGTGTCTCTGTTTCGTGTTCTGTGTTTCTCTACTGTGTGTCCTAATCTGGGTTGCATTTGCTTGTTCATTCACTTTCTTATTTACTATCCACAGAATTCAGTGTGCCTGTTTTTATTCTGAAGATTCATTCAACTTCTCTCAAATAATTTGCTAAGCTGTGATCTTTTAAAATGTTGCTCTCTCTCCAGTCTCTTTATTCACTCTTTGTATTTTGAGTAACTCACCATATAAATAAGTTCATAAATGAATTTACTCTGGCCTCCCTGTCCCCTAACCTTTCTTCCATACTTTCCATGTCTTTATTTTTGCTGAACCACATTCTCTGCAATTTCTTCACATCAACTGTCACTAGTATTTCCTCTTCTGTATCTAATTTGTGCAATTTTTTACTATATTTTCTCTTCTTGGTTACCTAGAATATTGATCTTGAGACTTCCTCTTCTGTTTTTACAAAATGCACTAGTGTTTTTCTTTATGCTATATTGTTCTTTAATACTGGTTAAATGTGAACATTTTAAAGAATGACCACCCCTCTCACTCTGCCCCGTGATATGAGTTCTTGGTAAGCTATCAGCCCTCTGCAATGTGGCTGTGGTTTACCCTGGGAGTATCATTTCCTCAGGTGGTTTGTAGTTGGTGATAGTAAACTCGTCTTCAGTGGAAGCTGTTTCTTTTACTCTTGGGAATCACTCCAGCTGCATTGCATTTTCTTTCCTGTGATACCCAGTTTTTTAAAATATTCTGATAACAACTAGTTTTTTATGTCAATAGTTCAGGTGTTAATTGTAAAAGTTTATGTTTGCATCTGGTATCTATATATGAGTTGTTATGATGTCAGTTTAGGATCAACTTGAACTTTATAAGTTTGATAATTGGGAGACTTATTTTTCTTCTTAGCTTTCCCATGTACGTGTTAAAAGTGTTTACTTCCACATGTATATAGTTATACACTTGTGATGTAAGGTTAAACTGCTGTGCTTTGTTTTTCATGTCATTCAGTTAAAACGCAAAATACATCTCTCTCATCCAACTATCTTTCCATCTATCTATATTACTCCCAAGCCCTTGAATGCCTCACAGAGCAACTTTTTATGAATTTGGTGATAATCACAGATATTGCAAAGTCTTTTCTACCTTTTAATTAGAAATACTAATTAGTCAAAAACACTCTGTCTTCCATTTTTCACATCTAAAAGTAGTAGAAACTTTAAGCAGATGAAATGAAATCAGTAATGAATAACATCCCAGCTTGATGTCTGATATATAACAAAAAATAAAGAAATTTTTAAAAAGTAAACTTTCTATAAATGCTAATCAATATTGTTAGGAAATTTGAAAAATGAGAATGTATATTGATAAATGAGAAAATCTTGGCAGTTCATATAGTAAAAGGTGCTTCCCAGACTCTGGAGTGCAGGGTTCTCTCCACACAGAAGTCAAGTTGCCTGCCTCGCATCCAGGGAGACTTCCTAGTCTCTCTCCACACCTTCCCAGAGCAGCCACTTTCTTAACCCCTCTGTCCTGTCAGCATGCTGGCGCAGCGCCAACAATAACCAGCCACCCTCCTCTGCTCATAGTGTCACCCTGTGCAGTGTGCGTGCTGCGTACTCAGTGTCAGCTTTTCCAGCGTCGGAAGAGAAGGAGCAGCTTGGCCTAACAGGTCTCAGCTAAAGGACTGAAGAAGCAAAGCAGGTTAATACCTGGTTCAGCACAAAGATCTGAAGGAGGCAGCTCTTCTGAGGCCTCTGAAAAACCACTTCCCATCACAGACGTGCACTTCACAGGTCACATGTCACATGTTTCCACACCGTCGGCCTCGCCCCCCAGATTAGGTTTTTCAATTAGGCTTTTAATTTTTTTCTTCTTGAAGCGGAGCAGAAAATCAATGTTGTTGCTTTTTTTTTTTTTTTTTTTTTTAGTTTTTTTGAGACAGGGTCTCTCTTTGTAGTTCAGGCTGGCCCTGAGCTCAGCCTCAAACTCACATCACAGCAATCCTCCTGCCTCTGCCTCCCGAGTGCTGGGATTACAGGCATGAGACACCACGCTCCGCACTGTGGTATGTGGTACTGATTGCTGCTGGGTGTGAGTCTCCACGCCCAGTATAGGTATGTGGTTATCAGTGATCAAACCCGGTTCCTTGCACTTGCAAGACAGGCACCAGAACCACTGAGCTAAACCCCCAGCCCTCAATGTTGTTGCTTTGTTTGGGGACAGAGGAGAGGCTAGTTGAGGAGAGGTGGGGAGTTAAGGTTGGAGTAAGCCTGTGAGTTTCCCTATTTGGTTTCTCCCACAGTGACTCAGGCAGCCCCTCTGTGTGACCTGAGTCTGAAGACCTGAGGACGGAAGGGGAGAGAGACTGGAGGGAGACATGGCAAGCATTCTCCCTCTCTGCACTCTGCGGGTGTGCAAGTCAGCTTTCTCGGTGATGCATCAACAACGCAAAGAATGTGCCGTCCAGTACTCAACAGTCACTTACCAAACACTTTCTCGGTGCCCGTAGAAGCGAACAGTACATGCTCAGGTGTAGTGTTTACTTTATTATCTCATTTAATGTTCACGATACTTCAACAATCATATTAGCTTGTGTCCTTAAAAGTGCATTATGCTCTGTCTTAATTGCTGGAAGGCAGAATTTGGCTCAACATGAAGGCATCATGATTTATTCAAAAAACAATTTGGCTTTCTAGCCAGATAAACCTAAGTTTATTTCCAGCTCTGCCATGCATTAGTTTTCTTACCATGATCAAATAATTTAAATTCCCCTAGATGCAATCTGCTGATGCATAAAGTGGGGTAATAATAACTACCAAATAGGATAATCACAGAATTAAAATGAAATGTGTTTAGATGAAATATGCATTACAATTTATTAAGCACTTTCTTCGAGGTAGGCATGTACTAACTGCTTTATAAACATCTTATTTAATTCTCACATACCTTCTCCAGAGTATAAAATATTTCAATTTCTTTTAAAGAAATGAAGGTCCATAGAAATTGGAGATTTCCCCCAGGATATTGATGCCCAGATGCTGTAGCTAGCCTTTCCACCTCTGCTCGGTTGCTCTACAGTGTCTGTGGCTCTTCTTAAAGGTTTGAAAATCCTGAACAAAGGTGGAAATATTCACCATTTTAAAGTTTTTGTATGAGTGATTTCTGCATAATAAAAGAAGCTAAATGTGATAGTTTCTAAAACCCCTTCCAAGTACAAATTTTGTTCACATAAAGAATATTTTTTAAAATATTAGGTAAGGAACAAAACTGTTTTGGGCAAATTGAGTTTGGTGTGCACTAGGAACTAGTTCCTGAAATGCAGATGACAATTGCTGCTGCTCAGTCTGCAGTGAGAAGAGCCCTTGGTCCAGTCTCAGGCCTCCTTCCTTGGACTTTGTTCTTCAAATTTGTTTGCATGACTTCTTCTTCCCCTCTCCTGACCCACCTCGAGTCTATGCCTACACTTTTTTTTTTTTTAATTATCTTTATTGGTACATTGAATATACACATCATGATTGCACTCCATAATGGGGATTTGTACCAGTATAAGACACAACTTAATTCTCATTTTTTCCCATAGCCCCACCCACCCTACCACCCCCCCATATATATAAAATTTGTTTCCTTACTTTTTTGTTACAATCTCAACATTTAAGCACAGTGTGGACACTTCTCAGAACCCCTTCCATGTTCAACATTTGCTGCCTAAATTCTTCTTAGCTAGAATCTCCCTTGGCCCTGGCCCTGGGTACATCCTCCCTGAGTCACAGGGAGCTTAATCTCTTTCTCTCACCATTAGTATTTCTGGTCAGTCGAAGCAGCCCCAAATCATTGGCATCCGAGTTGGAGGGCCCAGGCCCCAGTGGTCCAGAGTTAGCCCAGCCTACTACTCTAAGGAAATGCATCACAGGAAACCAACTCAACACAAAGGGCCTCCACAGAAGCCCACAGCTTTCTCTACTGGTGTGGAAGCCAGACCCTGGATTGTCTGATGGGTGTGCGTCTGATTTTCCTTTCAGATGGATTTGACTTCAGAGGAAATAAAGGTCTTTAATTATAAACCAATGGTACAAAAAACAAAACCAATAAAACATTTTTATTCTCCTTACACAAAGGAGAAACGGTGTTGAGAACTGGAAGGAACACTGGAAATGCAAATAAAACTTATCATTTTACAGTTGTGGAAGCTGAGGCCATAGAAGACAGTAATCCTTAATTTCTGTGTGTTCTTTGCCTTTTTCTCTGATCTACACATTTGTGCAAACACACACATACTCAAATGTTTCTCTCTCATATACATATATGCACATACAGACACACACTAGTTGAATTACACTATTATCTAAAAATTCATTCAGTTAAGTAAATCTGAAGTATTAAAATGTGAGACAATTTCTTGGAAGATTAAACGCTACACCAAATATATATTGAATGATGGTCCTAGGAGAGCATGTAACGTGGGAAAGGAGAGATCCTGTCTAAATAATTTGAGTGGCCTTGAAGGATACTCCCATTCACTCCCTGTGTGATTTTTAGGTGACTTCTGCAATATCTGTGGCTCAAATTTGTCTCTCATAAAGGAGATGTCCTCTTCCTTCTAGACCTGTTGAGAGGATTTTAGGAGATTCTACAGGTGAATATGCTTCTGCTCTGGCTGGCATCCACGAGGTATTTAACAAACTTCTTTTTCTGAGTATGAGGAGGTTTAGGTTTTGGCAAGTGCTGTGGTGAAGAGAACTGAAGTAAACAGATAGAGGCCAACAAACCCTCAACAACAGACCCACATTTGGGCTAACCACACCCAGCTTCACAACAGTGTAAAGGACAGAGAAGTAGCAACAACATGACCTGCTGACCTCTGAGGGGCGGAGATGTCTCTACAAGAAGTAGCAGACCCTGCCAGCCTCTCTGAGATGGATGGAAGGTGTCCCCAGGGTGCACCCCACACAGCACTTGCCACCACACCTGCTGGGAAGATCCAGGCTGAAAGAGAAGCACAAGGCTCATCTTTCTCTCCTAGAGCCTGGGAAACTGAGAAGGCCCCAGGGAAGGTCACTGGAAGCCTCAGCCAGAGAGATTGAATTGGGATGAGCTATGATACTGACTTCCAGTAAAACCCACAGAATGTTCTGAACTTGTGACTAAGTCTGAGCTAAATAAACAACCCCAGCATCCACCTCAAGGAGGAGGATGGCTTTGTGTGGTGTGGCCTAGTCATCTCTTTTCTCTAAAGAGTGAAAGAGCCAAGAAGCTCTACTTTGCAATTTTCAGCATTTCTTTAACTATGATGTATCCGTCCCCATTTCACACTAGCCACTGTGTTGGGAGTTCTGTGTCATAGGAAAACTAGTAACTGTGTTCTCTGGAGCCCAGAGCCTGCTCCAGACCACCACGGGCCCTGGGGGAGCTGACCAGATGGCTACTTGCCTGCTACTCCCTTGCGTCTGCCAGAACAGCTTCCCTTTTATTGATTTGATTTTATTGGCCTTCCCTGTACTTTATTGAGAAAATAAAAGTGTAAAAAGTCCTGCTGTTTTTCAAGAGAAAAGAGGATATAAAAAGAATCTAGGGCAATGATGTTAAGCTACAGGCATGATGGACATTTCACTTAATGCCAAAGGGGTAATTTGCTGTTTATTGTGTGCCAGGCACCATTCCTGTTCCAAATCCTTACATGACCCTAAAGAGACTCCTATGATTAGCTCCATTTTACAGAGGAGGTTGCTGAGTTCCAGAGAATCTGAATCCATTTGTTCAAGTTGAACAGCCAATAAACAGCCCTGTAGTCACTTCTAGACGGGAACACTGGTGTTCCAGTGCTACACAACACCTGGTGTGCTATTCTGCTCCTTTTGCTTGGTCTCTCATGGTGTATATGCTACCAAATCCAAGCTCTAAGCCTGGGCCCAGTTTCCCACCTCCACGACAGACTCTTCCATGTTCAGCTTTTCTCCAGTGTTTCCCCCCAGAAGGGATTTCCTTTCTACCCCATTGAAAAAATTGCCTCTTCAAGCTGGTCTGTTTCTCACTTGCTTTGCTTTATTTTCCTTTTTCTAGCATTTATCCAAGTAGATAAAAGGTAGAGATAATGTGCCTATAGTCTTCCATCTCTGGACATCCAGCTTGTCAGGTCCAGGAGATCCCAGGGGTCCAGGAGGTCCCATTTTGTTGTCCATCCTTTACGTTCAAATTGGGAAAAGTCTCCATAGAAGTAAATATGTTTAGAGGTAGGAAGGTAGGAAAGGAATCTAGATTGAGGAGGTCCTCATGGTACAGGGTAATAAACCTAGAATGTGTAGTCAGTCCGCAGCACTGGAATCACAGATCTGCTCTCAGTTAGCTGTGACTACAGCAAGTTTTTATTTCCTCATTTGAGGTAGGAACAACTACTTTAGACTTCCAGTGCCCTTTCAAGAATTAAATTAGACAGTGTACAGCAATAAATGGCTGTTTGTTGCTTTACTAATCCATTCTTTCTCTAGAGCTAGTTCTAGAAAAACAGCTGAGGAGATAGATACATTCAATAAATACATGTTTGAGGATGAAATGTTGGATCATCAATGTTGGTTTCAGTAAAAAGGCATGTTGTGTTTTTGAAAAACACTAAAAAGAATTAAAGAAGCCAGCAATTGGATTCCAGGCTGCCAGGTGATTCATTGCTTACCTGCCACTGAACAACTGGTCTCACTTCTTAGGTCTCCTGGGTAAAAGAAAGAGGTTGAGCAACATGATGCACGCACTGCCTTTTATCTCTGAAACCTGTAAAATTGTAAACAACCTCCCACAGTTGATCTGGTTCCCCTTGGATTTCTGATAGTAAATCGTTGACCCTGATTGTTGTCAAGAAACTGCAAGGACCTAATATGTCATTTATTTGCTTCCTAGTTTCCAGTCCAGTCATACATTCTTCGTTCTTACATTCAGGAATAATGTGTGGAGGTTTGGCTGAGGAATAGCTATATTTACAATGGGCACTTAATTCACTCTCTTATCAGAGTTTTTGACTGTCGTTCTGGATTGGTGAGCCTCTTAACTGGCTGGGTTGAAGGAATGTAGCCACCCTCTGTGAATACAACAGAAATAAGATGTATCGAGGTTGTCTTGGAGATTTTAGCCCAAAAGCCACCTTGGAAAGTTCAGCGGTTTTGCTCCTGTTCCATGGGAGTCGTTGTTTCTTTTTTTATCCCACTGATTTACTGACAGAACCTGTTGTCCAGGGTTTCATTGGCTGGGAAGGTCATATCGGTAACCTTATGTGAAAGTTCTGTGTTCTTAACCAGCATTTCCTTACCCTGCATTTCAAAACAACCGATATTTTATGTCTGGACTGCCTTCAAAAACCTACATAGCCACAATGACTTCCAAGAATTCAGAAAGCTAATCAGTTTTGTGGATTAGTTTATTATGGTCAGTGGATTAGCAAAGACATCTCACTCATAACATATGGATCATCATCTGTACACTCATTATAAGCCTCAAAAAATAAGTAGCACATAATACTTTTTGGTTTTCAAAACATTTTCTCATATATCATTGGGTACTCAGAAAAGCTGCATACAACTGATATTATGGCAACCTCCTAATACATATGAAGAAGCTGTGTCTCAGAATATTTTTATGTCTTGCCCAATGACTCAGATTAAAATCTAGGTTTTGTGACAAATCCTTAGATCAGGGTTGAAGGAGGGTCAAGGAAATTGAAAACAAAACAAAACAAAACCCAGAGCAGAAGTCCCTACAGCACGGAATAAGAGCAGTGCTGACAGCAGCATTCTTCCGACCTTCTGCCCCACAGGGACAGAACATGCCCATGACAGAAGACATCTGCAGTAACCAGAGCCGACCTAGGTCAGCAGCAGGAGAGTAAGTCTGTGCTCCTTCCTGGTCCTGTGGGAAGGTAGAGTTGGAAGCAGAACCTCTGGAGACACCTGCTAACGAATCGCCCAGATCTAGGTGTGGAAACTCAGCCATGTACCCAAGAGCTAGGACTGACTGTAAACTCTTCCCTCTCTTGTGAACACAGCAGTTCACCTCAGCAGGTTTCAGCAAATGTGTAAAACTAAGGTGCCAGACCTGCAGGGTCATGAGGCTTTATTCTCTCTGAGCTCTGTGTATGATGTATGGCTTCAATCCATGCAATAGAGAAGGGCAGGACACGTCAGTTTTGCTCCTTATCTGGGTGACAGATGAGGGAGTAGGTGTCTAGGGTTATTTTTCACTAATAATGAAGATATTAGTAAAACTACTTTTATTGTGGATCTGCTAAATTCCATATTATCTCACCAGCCCACACTGAAAGAAACAGTAAAGTAGGCCATGTTGTCATAGTCTAGAAATGCAGGAAAACTAAAGCTCAAACAAGTTCGGCTGACTTTTCAATCCATGTCGGTCATCTCTTCTGCATCAAGGTCTGTTCCATCCGACTCTGCGTTCCATACTCTCAGCAGTGCCCTGGCTCTGTTACTTAAAGTAGTTCCTCAATCTCTATCTGACCTTTGTTTTCCTTCTTCCATGTCAACTTTTCTATCTTCATCATTTTACCTAATAACTATATAAGATGTAGTTTTTAAATGTACCTCTGCTGCACTGTGGGTTTTTGCATGTGTTCTATTATTATCTACTTATGTCTGTGTCTTTATTGCATAATTCAGCATTTTAATATTCACTTAGAAAAGTGTTTTGAGTCACTTCTCTGCAAAGATGATGTATTAAATTACGTTCATTATTCTTGCAAAGTGTAGACAAGTCATGGTTCAGGTGAACTTGAAAGTAACTCCCATTATCCCCAGCACATTCCATCGCATTTGCTATTCTGTGTGACATTTATCAACACAGAGCAGAGACATTTAAAAGAAAGAAAAAGAAATCACTTTAAATTCCAAAGCATTTAACTAATACTGAGCCAAATTTCTCAGGTGAAAAAGTCACTTCCTCATAATAAGCTACAGATCACCTTAACTCTTGATACACAGCACAAATCATAGAAACACATGCTAGGAAGCAGTGTATGTGAGCTCTGAGATCTCTTTGCTGCGGTTTATGTTGCATCACGCTTAGTGCGGCCATGGTATCCATCATAACAAATGGCTCCCTGTCCACTGAAAACCCAGAGGCTGTGTCTACATTGCCTTGAGTTCTCTTGGCCACTTCTGTTCTTGTTATTTTTCTATCGTTGTGCAAAAACCCTTTGTTTCCTAAGGGAAATGCCATCTTGTCATTCTACCTTTCAAGCATCCCTTTGGCTGGCATTTATCAACTTCACTTCCTTTAACCATGAAGAAATCATGGATTTGACTTCAACTCCACTTTTAGGTAATACGTGTGCTGGGGTGGAGTCCACAGTCCCTTAGCTTGACATCCCCAGGAACAGATGCTGAGATGAGGTACAGGTGCACCTGATGTATTAAAGCAATAGTCCCTGAAATATGTTGTAGAAGGATAGAAGAAAAGCCTCAGTGAAGTCTTAGGGAAGGGAGCTTTCTCCTTGCCATATATGTGATCCCTGGAGGGTAGATTCCGTCTAGGAAGCAGAACTGGTGATTTTCACTCCTTCATCCTTCTATCTTCCATCAAAGGCCACTAGACAAAGAAGAGAGACTGTAAACTCAAAAGGACTGTTTACAAATTGGAGCAAAGTCGCTTCAGAGCCTCAGGCCTCTTCAGAAAGGAAACAAAGCCCAGTGAGGAGAAGATTAGCGGGAAATATCAGCAATGTCCACTACAGGCAGCCAAGGGGATGAGCCAACCAAAGCCTAATACTATAATTCATTGGTGTGTGGTAGTTTGGGAGAGCAGTCCTAAGTATGGCACCAACTCACGGTTCTGAATGGCAGAAGTCCACAGTCAAGTGACAGCAGGGTTGGTTTTTCCTGATGGCTGTGAAGGAAAGGTTATTTTCCAGTGTCTCTCCTGAGGGTAGAAGTAGCCACCTTTTCATGGACTCTTTACAGCAACTTTATCAATGAAGATTCACTGTTTTCTTCTTATTTTCCCTCTTTATAAGGACACCACCCTATTTGATAAGGGCCCTACCCATTACAGTATGTGAGTCATTCTAACTCATTACATCTTCACTTATACCATTTCCAAGACATGTCACGTACTGTGGTACTGGGAATTCTTGAATATATGAACTGTTAGGGTACATAATTCAACCCATAGCAGCGGTCTTCCATTTAAAGGAATATTAACCCCCAATTCAGTAAGCTTCTTCCATTGTCCTTACTTGACGTCTTACCTCCTAGCACTCTCCCTTGAAATCTAACCTTTCCCTTTGTACACCAATCACATTTGTTCTTTGTCTTTCTCACAATCTTTAGTCCTTGGAGAATTCAATACATGTCTACGAATTTTAAAGGGTCTGAAGAAATTGTAGGAAGAAATGTGTGAATCATAAACTCCCATATCAACTTTAATGGTCATTTATCATTCTTTCTCTGTTTTTTCCTGGTGTTTCTGATTTTTAAAGGCTTGTAAGTGATCGATGGGTTTAAGGAGGAAAAGAGCAACTTTAAGGTAATGATGCAGTTTATAAAACACAGGAGTCTAGTTTAGGTAACCACAGAGGATACACGGAAAGAGATAAGCATGAGACATGACCCTAGAAATAATTGCTGGACTTAGAGACTCGTTAAATATTGACAGAGATGTCATAGAGAGAAAAGGCAGCTCTTGGTCCTTTTTTGGCATCAAATTCTACTGTGCATCAAAACAACATACAATTTTACTCCTACACCATTACTGGTTCCCTGTTTCTGTCACTGGTGCATATCTGAAAAATATCCAAAGCAATGCTGGAACAGGAAAGTCTGCTCGGACTCCCTGCAGGACAGTGAGCCTCTCTGGCCTTTGTTCTCTATTTCTACCATGTAGATCTTCCGCATCACTCTTATTACCGTGGGTTACAACTTTTCTTATAGATGTCTTTATCGTTAAATGGAAAATCTTTGAAGAAAACAACATGTCAGATCCATCTTTGTATCCCTACTTAGTATAATATCTTGTTCTTGAATAGAATTAAGAAACATTTGATAATTGAAAACATGTGTGTGAACAGATTAAATCAGTTGGCTAATGCATACTTGCCTGGGAATCGTACAGAGTTCTGGGATTGCAGTCTCCTTTGAGTTCACAGTGAGTCTAAGGGGCTAAGATGCCAGGAGAGGAGAGACAGGTAATTAACAGCAAGAGCTCCCTCTAAGCTAATGAACAGCTTCTCACATGGCTGAAGCTGCTTATGTTCAACAATTGCCCTGAAAATGAGCTATTTTTCCTGACCAGTTGGAACACTTCTATTAAAATTATGATAGGAATGTCTTGAATTACCCCATTTGTCCATTTCTCAGAAAGACTTTAACAGTGAGACCTGGACGTCTGAAATGGTGCAAGCAGAGATTTGCAAGAAAATGAATTTTAGAGACTTATCTGTAAATTAATAGCTAAGCCATATTTAGTAACAGTATCCGTGACTTTGGACGTGACTGAAAAATCTCGGTTTTCTCATCTTCTGTAAATTACAGTTAATAATAATTGACCTAACATCATCCTCATAATTGTAAAAATTCTGCAACCCACAGTACAGAACCTAGCTTTGTTTCCCAGAAAAGGTACCATCAACATGTAGGATAGTGAAATTCCTTTTGTGCAAATCTGTGGCATGCATTTGAAGATATTAAGTATTTCTGGAGGCTAATTTAAGTGCCAGCATAGCACCCCATCAGTAAGGGGGCCTTAAGTACCCACACACATTACAGTAAGTTCCCTCATTATCTAAGATCAAACTGACTAATACTACTAGGAAGTATTTAATGACTTTGTTTGGCTCACTTCAAAAAAGCCTAGTAAAGGTTTTATGATGCACTGGAAGGTTAAATAAACAGTTAATCTGTAAGTAGAAAGTAAGGGCACCACACATATAAGCTTGTGAGTCTACCATCTGGACCATCCAGACCAGGATAGTAGTAGATACTTAATAAACATCTTTCTTCTTCCTCCTAATGTAATTTCATTTCAGGTACCTTTGGATTGAAAGCTGTACAGAATGCCTTTATCCTGGCTTGGGATACCTCAGCTATGCAGCATACACCAAGCCCAACTGTAGTAAAAATAAAAGTATCTTTTTTCTCTTTCTAAAAGTGACAGATATCTCAGAACCAAATTTGTCTTGCTGGAATATGGCACAGCCTCTCAGGATTTTCACTGGAGGCAAAGGAATAATATTTTAACTTGCTCATTTCCCCTCTCATTTTAATTCTTTCCCTTTCATTTCTTCAAGGTCCCTCTCTGCTTCAGGGAACATCTCTCATTATGTTGATTTTTTCCCTACTGTGGAATTTGGCTGGAGAACTTTCAATGTAAATCCTGAATCAAGAATCCTCATAAATAAAATGGGGAACCACTGGCCTGGTAGCTCTCTGCATACCTGATAGAACATAGAATCAATTAATCAACTAATGCTATGAGGCAAACACGTTCTTTGCTGCTTGCCACCTGCACATCAGAAGCCTTGAGGCTTCGAGAGAAGAGGAAAGGAAGGGCAGCCTTTCCAGGAGAAGGAACTGAGGCAAGAATGTTCTTCCCTCCAGGGAGAAGGGACATTCGCTGCCATCCACCCACCTCCTGAGCTACTACTGTTTTCTGTTCCTTTAACAAAGATGTATAAAAATGCATGCGTCTTTCTGGGAAATTCCAAAAAGCAGGCTTCACACAGTAAAGAGACTGCAAAGTCAAGAGTTGAGGAGGATGCAAGAAGAGAAATGGGTGAAGTACGAGCCCAGCTCAAGTGAAGGCTGTGGAAAGGGAGCCTGCATGTTTCCAGTGGTGGGAAGAAGGTGGAGTAGTACAAAATCAAGTGACAGTTTCCTCCCTAGGAGGGCCTGCAGCCAAGTCAGGTTTAGTTACTGGTTCACACAAATTAGAAGGAAACAATTGTGGATTATTTATTTATTTATTTATTTATTTATTGTCTATGTCTGTCTAGATCCCAGAAGGCTTTGCTTGAGAAGACCCAGAGTCCTGGAGGAGGTGGCATCAGATTCCAGGTGCCTCAGGGAGCCGGTGATCAGTCCTCCAGGTGAATCTTTTCATGCTGTCAGTCTTGAAGGAAGCCCAGTGATCTCCCAGGTGAGCTCAGCTGCTGGGAATAATGTCAGTGCTGCAACCTCAAATGCTTGTTTGTCTATTCCCAGCCCTTGTCTTTCTTCTGTAAATGGAGATGATACATCTATCAGAGGATGGTGAGTATTAAGGTAGATAAAGTGTAGATATCAATTATATTTGGACATAATAGATGTGCAAACATATATAAGATATATAAAATAATTTTGATATAATTACAATAATCTGAAGAGTTCTCAGAGATCATTATGTCCAGGCTTCCCTGAACACATGTGTAGGAACTGGCTTCCAACAGGCTCATTATTGTACTTGTTTATTATATTATTATATTATATTATGTTATATCATTATATTATTGTCTTTTCATTGTTATACTTACCCAAGTTTCATTTAGCTGAAGTCAAATTTTGAAGCTTCAGGCCCAGGATGAAATCAAACCGTAGACCAACAATGTGCTATAGACTACTTCGTAACATCATGTAGACTTTGGGGATAAATACTCTTGCTCCCATTTTACAAACAAATGAACTAAGTCTTAGAGAGTGTCTACCTTCCAGAAGTAGCAGCCAAAAAGTCATGAAGACAACAGAACCTGCTCTGCTCACTTAAACTTTGTGGACACAAGTGACCATTGTTTATAAAAGTTTGTTTGATTTTCAAAACAGCCATATGCATAATTTCAAAACTTAAGATTGATTTTATTTGTACAGGAAACTTTTTCAAAAGCCTTCAGACAAAGTTGTCCCTTGCTCCTCCTAAATCCATGATTCTATTAACAGCTCCTATAGTCTCAGGGTCATGAGAACTAAATCGTAATGCTTCTATGTGAATAAAACCTAGAAAAAAGGCCACACAGAAAGTTTGTCCTCCGTATGACTTACTGAAAGATGCCTTTGCTCCAGATGCACCCTGTGGAACCGCACACGGCCATGGTACCTGCACATATCTGTGAGAACTCTGACCATTTTCTGAAGGAGGGAGCTGCATTCTCAAAACATTTTCAGGGAGTAGAAGCAGAAGAGGACACTGGAACCAGCCTCTACTTCTTGGATAAAGACTCAAGAGATTTTTAATATCATGTCAAGAGGTGGTACTGGGAAGGTTTTAAGTAGGGAAAACTTCTACCTATCAGCTGAGGTGTACTGAACCCAGGAGTTCATGAATCACTAAAATCAGAATAAATGGGCTTTAAAGGCCAATTGTTCCTAGAATGGGCATCCAGATGTGTAGTGCATTTATTGACAATAATGACAAGGGGATCTCAGTAAGCAACCACTTCATATTGGTGGCCAGAATGACAGTGAATTTACTGCTCACTTAGCCCATGCACCGCTAGACCTAATTCACATCTCAGACACAACGCAGCTTTGTTCTCCCAACTTGTCTATCACAGGACCATTGTCACCTTTGCAGATTTATAAGGTGGTGTCTGTGGCTGCAGAACAGAATAAAGGTGGTGGCCTGCGGCACGATGGTTCTCCAGAGTGGCTCCATTCTCCTCATTAGTATCATGAGGTTGGACTCTGTGACCTACAGCTTCTTACAGTTCTGGCATATAATGAAAATCACCCCCAGGGAGGAACAAAAGCCATGATGTATCCCGTTAGGTACTACGATTGGAGTCGATGGTACATACGTGGCCTCAGTCCATTAATCTATTCATTGTCCTCCACTCACACTCCACAACAAAAGGTGCTAAGTGCCTCCTCTGTGTGCCAGGTGTCAAGCAGCACCTGCTACTCGGGCAGGAAGAAGTATGTGCAGACATAGGCAAGGTAGCATGGTGCATTATCTTACAGCAGTGAAAATGATAGGAGGATACAAAGGACAGAAACCTTCCTTCTGAAAAAATAAGCTGTTCATAGAAGAGCAAAACAAGCCAAGAAGAGAAAGCTTAGCATGCCCTTAGGACTGAGACACACCCCAGCTTTGTCACATGCAGTGTCAAAGGACTATACATCTCATTGAGCCTGCTTTCCCTCTGATGTCCAAAGGAAGTGACAACGTTACTGTACTTCTGTGAATGTTGGTGTGGACTCAGTAACATAGTCCACAAGAAACCCATGTTGGAGTGTAAGGAAAGGTGAATAATTTTTCTCTGCTTCTGTCCACTTTGTTTCACCCCTGGCATTAACAGAAAGCAACACACGTGGAGCGGATGTGCTGAGATTCTGAGGTTCTGCATCCCTAATTGCACTGCGCATTTCCAGCACCAGTGAGTTTGCTATATTGATTCTGGCTCTTTAGAAATTGTACAGTCTCTGGGCCGGTGATTTAGCTCAGTGTTTGTGGCACCTGACTAGCAAGCACAAGGGTCCAGTTTTGATCCCTCGTAACCACATACCATACTGGGCATGGAGACTCACACACACCAGCAATCAGTACCACATACCACAGTGCTGGGCGTGGTGGCTCACACTTGTAATCCCAGCACTTGGGAGGCAGAGGCAGGAGGATTGCTGTGATGTGAGTTGGAGGCTCAGCTCAGGGCCAGCCTGAACTAAAAAGTGAGACCCTGTCTCAAAAAAAAAAAAAAAAAAAATTGTGCAATCTCCCTATAACCTCTCAAGGTAGAAGAGACAAGAGAGCTTTGTTTATGACCACTAATGTACCCTGATTATTTGGAAATCAGAAAATAACAAAGCAAATCCCTGGCAATTGATTCCCCTCCAAATTTCAAGTCCACCGTGTTCTACCTACCTCCCCTTTGCATTATCGTACAAATAATCCTTCTTTGACATCATTTTAGCTGACACAGAGGGGATAAGAGAGCTTCAGTGATCATCACGGGTTCTCAAGAATTCCAAACCTGGGGTCTGAAACAGCGTGCTGGGTGTAAGGTTGAGTTCCTGTTACTACAGAGCTGTGTGAACTTGGCTAAGGCAGCAGGTGTCTCTAAGCCTTTTTCTTCATCTAGTTTTCTAAAATTGCTATGAGGATTAGAAAAAAGTTGACAGTTATAAAACTATTTTAAAATGATAACCCTATATGCGTACATTAACTGTGTAGTTAATATTAGCATTGATAATATAGTATATTAATACTGATATACATCCTGCAAAAGCACCAAACTAAATTTTCTTCATTCTTTTTGACAAATGCTTGAGATGATATAGGAATTGTGAACCTCCTCACTGATGAGTAGAACAGGTGAAAGTCTGTAATCAGATGACAAAGAAGACAGCAAGTCCTCCGTCCGTCTGCTTTTCCACCATGCAATCGACACCACCATGAACTTCCTAGCACCCGCATGAGAACGAAACTCAAGGGTTTCCTTACCTGGTCCCTTGACTGGGTCACGGATGAAGTACAAGAGAAGCAACCTGAACTGAGTCTGAGCCTCGTCACTATCCAGGTTCAGGGATATGAATTGATCCTTTATTCCAAACTCACCCAGCCAGGTGACATTTCCCTTTTCTATGTGTCATCTGTGCACCCCACATGAACTTCTCTGGTGAAATTCATCAGATGTTACTGCGTCTGTGACTTGTCAAACCTGCCACTAGAGTCTAAGTGCCTGGAGGGAAGAAGCCTATAAAGCAAGACTCTAATCCAACTAAACAATAGGAGTAATGTGAACACATAAATAAGTCCGGATGCGAAGACATGGGTGACTGGACACGTGAATGAATTTGTCCTTGAATGTTACGATAAAATGCAGACTATGTTTTAATGTCAGTTGTAGCTTGATGTACATGAAGACAGCTGAACTGACTTGACTTCTACCCCTAAACTGAGCCTTCTAGCCCACCACCACCACAACCACTGCTGTTGTCTTCTGTTTATTCAAGTCACCTCAAAAGTTCTTCCATCCTTTTTTCTGGTTCAAATCAGACTCCATCCCTGATCGCCAATGTGTATCACACACGCACTCTCCAGCTTTAGTTTCACAAGGGCAGTTGTGCTTGACTTTAGCTTTGTGGTCACCAATGACCATCTCTTTCACCACATAACACAACGTCCAAAGAATCTGGGACATCTCTGATGCCGATAAAATGTTTAAGCAGTCTCCTTGCTCATAGAGTATTTGCCACAGCTTCGAGGATTTCCCAGGTTCACTTTAAAAAAAAAAAAAAAAACTGATGTCATCCTACTGTCTGGTGGATAAGTCACCAGTCTTGGCCCACAAGCTCATTCTGGCCTACTGGTTGCATCTGGAATAAAAGTTTTATTGGAAAGTGGCCTTGTACAATTATTTGTGGATAGTCAGCAGGTGCTTTCCCACTATTGCAGACCTGAGTGTTTGTGACAGACTGTATGGCTTACAGGCCTAAAATATTTACTATCTGTCCTCTACAGAAAAGTGTTGACAAAAACTGCCCAATAAACTTTTCTTTATAAAGCATATGTGTCAGCTGTTCAAGCGACTTTCTATGGAGAGTTTGGCTTTGCAGTTACCTGTGCATGAGTAGATCAGTGTTTTTCCTCCCTCCCCTTGTAAATCCTGATATCACCAAGAGAAAATGACTTAATTGACCTTGGCTAATTGTCAGATGGAACTCAGAGAATCCTAACTGGGAAGGGAATGAAGTAACACAGACACCTGACACTCAAAGATCAACCCAGGGCTTGTGAGATGAGCCCAGCAGGAAAGAAACAAATATGAGCCACACTGAGCTCTGTACTTGTTACCCAAGTGACTGTGCAGAAGTCTCAGAATGGAATGTCAGAACCTTGTCTGTGAAATGATCAAAAAAATTTACTAATACATAGTATGCAATGTCCATGCATGAGGCAAGGAGACAGCATGCCTCAGACCCTGGATGAGGCCACCTGGACACACCAGCTCCTCCAGCAACATTCATGCAGAGAGTTTTCAACACACACACACATACTCTGTTTTCAAGATGGCACTGCTGTCACTGTAAATTAGGTGCCAGTATGTTTTGTCACCGTCTCTGAAACTGTGGGAATGAGAAGAGACTGAGAGAAAGTCACTGTCAGAGGAGGCATGAGTCACAGCAGGGAAACATCACTGGCCAGAGACCTGAGGGAGCAGATGCACTCACAGGAGGGGAGGTCTGGGACCATGCCAGAGCCTGCCCTCAGCAGTCACTGCTTCACTAGCATTTGCCCTGCTTACCCCTCTTCTGAAGACTTCCTTCTCTGTCATCCTCCTACCTGGGTAAGTTTTCGGCTCTTCCCAGCCCCATGGCAGGAAGACTAGATCCCTCCTGGACCTTCCTACGGCAGGCAGGACACGCAGACAACCTCACATGTCTGTGGACAGTGCTGTGCATATTCTTTCCAAAGAACAGAGTCAGGAGGTAGGAGAGCAGATGTTTACCTGAGCTCCCAAGTGCCACTGGGCACATCGGGCTAAAGAAGACTAGAAAGAGCCTTAGTGGTTTCAAGATAGGCTGTTGTCCCAAGATCAGTGCCAGAGTAATCCCTGCAGGGGAATGATCCTGTTGCCATCGGTCTAGGACAGAATGAGTTCAGTGGCATTTCATGTCTTCCACATTTTAAATACAGAACATTGTCTTAGGAGATTTAAAAATGTCTATGCTAGATTCACACCTGAAGTATAAAGGCCTAAAATGCCATTTGGCTAAAGAGAAACTATAATTGAGTCTTGGGGAGAGAATGAATTTAACCCACATTTTAAAAAATCCGTATTGGTACATTACATATATGCATCATGATTGCACTCCATAATGTAGATTTGTACCAGTATAAGACACAACTTAATTCTCATTTTTCCTATAGCCCTACCCACCCTACTGCCCCCCCATATATATAAAATTTGTTTCCTTACTTTTTTGTTATAATCTCATTATTTCTCCTCCTTCACCCTATTTTACTTTGAGCATTATTTATTTATTTATTTATTTATTTTTAAATTTTTTAATCTTCATTGGTACATTACATATATGCATCATGATTGCACTCCATAATGGGGATTTGTACCAGTATAAGACACAACTTAATTCTCATTTTTTCCCATAGCCCTACCCACCCTACCACCCCCCCATATACATACAATTTGTTTCCTTACTTTTTTGTTACAATCTCATCATTTTTCCCCCTTCACTCTATTTTACTTTGAGCCTTTTCTATTTCACAATATATAACATACAATTCTAGGACTCATTTACATCTTCACTTTCTCATACCAGAGAAAAGACGCGATATGTACTTATCTGTGCCCTATTTATTTCACTTATGAGGATATCCTCAAGGTATGTCCATTTAAGTATGAATGATTCAAACATCATTTTTTATGACAGAGTCATGCTCCATTCTGTAGAAGAACCACAGCTTTTTTATCCAGTTTCCAGTTGTGGACAGTTGGGTTGTTTCCAAGATGCAGCAATGACAAATTGGGCTGCTATAAACATGGGTGCACATATGTCACTGTGATATGAGTCTTTTAATTCTTTTGTGTATATCCCTAGTAGGGCAATGGCCAGGTCAAATGCGACCTCCAATCCTAGCTTTTTGAGGGATCTCCAAACTGATCTTCACAGGGGTTGTTTTACCATTCAAACAATAAGCAGTCATGGTAGATAAGCCTAGAGATTTGCCAACAACATCAGGGATGTAACCCTGACATGAATTCTTTCAGCAAATGTATTTTTAGTGTTTATTATGAGTCAATAATGACAAATATAACATTTATATAGTGCTTTAATTCTGGAGTACCTGGTCTCATTAACTTTTTCAAAAATCTCCTTGAAGAGGAACTATTGTAATCATTATTTTACACATTAAGAAATGAAGAGTAAGGTCATCTCTTCAAGGTCATGGGCCTTGCAAGTGATGGAACTAAGAAATAAATGCAGTCTTTGACTCCAAAACTTTGAATTCATGCTGATCTGCTCCTCCAAATCCCAGTTAATTTTTTTCACTGGACTCGCACCTTAACAATCCAGCACTGTGGCTCACCTGGGTCACACTGTGATAAGAGGAACTGTTTGTGGCTACATACAAAATATATATTATAGTTAATATAGAAGTAACAAAATTTTCTTTTTAATATATTTTATAATAACATTTTTGAAAGAGGGCAAGAGGCCCATGGCTGCAGGTTGGATATGCCTATTCCACTCCTCTTTCCTAACTGGCACTTGATTGTTTTCTCAAGTCTAACTTACTTGTATAGGTTTATCCACATTCAGACCTTGAGAGCTTTGGTTCCTGTGGTCGCCTCCATAGATCAACTCATTAGAACAGGAGAAAGCAAATATTTTCTGTTATGTCCAGATGGTAAATACTTCAGCTCTGAGACCTACACAGTCTCTGTCGCAAAGGCTAAATGCTGGCATTGTATAGGAGAAACAGTCACAGACAATATCTAAACAAACGGGTGTGAGTAGTTCCCAGGAGAACTGTGTATGAAACTGAGAACACTGGTGCTGAGAATCCCTGCTTTAAACTGAAGCTGTTCTTGGTCATCTCCTGACTAGTTAATGTCCTTAAAGTCAGGATTTTTATTCATTGTCAGATATGTCATAATGGATAGCAAACAATTGAATTTTATATCGATTTAAAAAAAACTGATATCAACTAGAAGGTTAAAAAAAGTCACACAAGATTTCAAAAGACGACAGAGTTGGAGGCTATTATCCTGCAAACAGTGGCAGCTCACATGTTCATGCCACAATGATTTAGGGAGCTACAGAGTGAAGCAAGGAAAGGAATTACCATTTTAGTGTCTTTTATGAGCCAAGCATTGTGCAATATATCTTGGGTATTTCTTAATTCTTAAATCATGATTTTACACCTCTTTCTGATGTGGAAATAGCCATTAGATTACTGATTTCTTGCCTAAATTCATAAAACAATAAGTAGCAAAACTCGGTTTCAAACTCACTGTCATCTAAATTCCAAAGTACAGATTGTTTTGACCTGCCAAGACGCCCACCCAGAAATAGGTCAACCTCCCTCACTGGTATAAAAACTACCTTGCACATTCCCAGCTCTGAGTAGAGCATAGGTACTCAGGATATGTTCATTAAAAATAACACTGGATTGCTGACCACTGTTCAGCTTCTGGAACCAGAGCGATGATAGTGAACATATAAACTCTATGGAAATCATTTACTGTTCACTGTTGTCCTTTTACTCTAGAGCAACTCAACTTTATGGTCATGTGGGAGGAAAAAAATACAGCACGAGCCCAGTGGTTAGTGAGTAGGCAAAGCCAACTTTAGAAAACTGTGAGTCAGCAGGAGGCTGAGTGCAAAGGCAGGAGAATCAAGACATTTCCCAAAGCTAATAAGCAACCATGACACCTGCTCTCATGCCTTTGTGTAAGAATGCAGGGGAGACGTTATGCTTACAAACATGGGTCTCTTTTGCACGCGTCTCCATTTCTTCCACAAACTGAAAAACGGCTTTTTAGGCAAAAAGTGATAAAGTCTTTTCTGATACATTTATTTTTAGTGAGGTTTTATAATTCCATTTCTTTTCGATAATAGTGTTGAAGCTGGATACAAATAAAGCACCTAAATATTACCTCAAAAGAAGGATAATAAACCACACTTTCTGGGGTTTTAACTCAGAATCAAGATAGAAACAAATTTCCCTTTTTTCTAATTTACATTGAAAGTTTGTGACAATTCAGTTATTTAAGATTTTATGTCATCATTTTCTAAAGTATGTTGGTTGATGGGTTGGCAATCTGAAAGGAGGCAACAGGTAACCCACGGGGTAAAGCTAAAAAATGGGGACAAAGAATAGCTTTTTCAGTGACTGCAGAGCTTTGAAAGCTGTAGTGATTACCTTTTCCTGTAAAACCAGCTATTCTGATGCTTAGCAACTTAAAGCCATAAACATTCATTGCCTCACAGTTTTGGGGGTCCAGGAATCTGGTGTAGCTTAGCGCTGTGACCCTGGCTCAGGGTGTGTCATGGGAGGCAGTGTGGGTCTCAGTCTCGGCTATCACATCTCAACTGGTTCTGGAAAATGTGTTTCTAAGCCCCTCCCGTGCCCACTGGCAGCCTTGGGAGACCCGCTTCCAGTTGTACTGATGTAATTGTTTGCAGGTCTCCATTTCACTCAGGGTTTCCAGAACACATTCACAACCCAGTAACAGGCAATCCTAGAATGAGAGAGCCAGAGTGCCCTAGATGAAAACACAGCCTTTCTATAACCAAACACCCAAACATCTCATCATGGCTCCACATTGTAATGATTACATTTCAAGCCATTCTGTGGAGTCTGTACCCCAGGAGAGGGCTCAACGAGACATGACTAGCAAGAGGTCAGAATCTCAGCGCTCAGTCTCTGAAGCTACCGATACAGAGGTTGTGAGTCAAACAAATCAGAAGGTCTCTTCAGTATCAAACTTCTAGGAGCTTCTAGTATATTAAAAGCATGAGAGTGGGAGACCCACCAACTTTTCCTTAGGGCAAATATCATAGATAGTAAATATTATAGAATAGACCTTCAATTCTCCATCTCATCTGTTTGCTTCAACTGTACAATGGATGCCACTGACCAGAGATGACTAATTGATTTGGTTTTGCTCCTACAAAACATCATTAACAAAAGTATGCCAGGCTGAGGAAATAAACTTTAGTAACAAAGTTTAGTATAATGATGTTTTGTTATGAAATTCTTATCCCACCAAACAGAGTGAAAGGCATACACACATCTACACTTATGTCAGCAAATGCAGAAATTCAGTATAACTAAATGCTTTAAACCTTCTTGGTGAGATACTAATTTTTAACCCATTCTTATACAGATTCATAAAGCATTTTCAAGTCTTTTAGTTATTCTTGAAACTTTAGCTTTTGCCTCTCGTAAGGACAGAATCATATCTAATTTCTGTACCTGTCACAGTTCTCATGCTTCACAGGGCTGGAGGCCTGAAGTGTAGCAGTACTTTTCATGAAGGGACAGGTAATTAAACTGATCCCAGCATCCTGTGCTCCTCTTTCCCTCTCCTGCTTCCTTATGCATACTGTACCTCTGAGAATACTCACATCTCAGTCAGTAAAGTGGCTTGACCAGTGATGAACCTCCTCAGTTCTTCTTTTTACAGGACCAGTACCCCTCAGCCTGAACCTCACATCATTACACTGATGGCCCCAGTGCATTCAACATAGGCCTGCTCACCCTGATCCTGGTTTTGTCACCAAAACATCTGAGTAGGTCAGGAAGGAAGGGAGACAAGCAAGACACAGGGGGAAATTAATACATTCTGTAAGCTTATCAAGTGTCATGATTGAATTAAGGACTTACGTCTACACACCTTAGTTATTCAGTGCTTAGAAAATAACTTTAAAGTTGGTGTTGCCTGACTCCGCTTTCCAAATCAAGAGTGCAAGAAAGCCTCATTAAACTTGCAAAAGATGATAAACTTGCTCAAGATGATAAAGCTAGTAAAGCTAGTCTACCTTGACTATGAAACTCATTTTCTTACAACTACACTAAGTTATATAGCAGTGAGTCTAGAACAGCCCAAATACATATAAATCTTCTAGCACAACTATCAAAAATCATCCTTTGTACTCTCAATTTTAGATAAGAAATTCTCTAATAATCTGTGTATAAGCTCTCCATCGAGTTAGATTTGGAACCTGTCATGGAAATAAATACAATCTTAGCTTAGCAACCATAGTTAGGGGTGTTACTATAGAGCCAGGGGCATTCTGATGGGGAGAGCATCAGCTGCCAAAAATATTTCATGTAGCTCTTGTAAGGTCACTGGGTGTCACATGTTGCATGCTGAGAAGAGGGCAGGGTACCGTGTACAGCCCCAGAAAGAGCGTGCACAGACGCTGGGGGACAGAGGCAGCCTTCAAAGTATTGTGCTTCGTCTTCATGAGATCTCTAATATGGCATCACTCCTTCACTTAGATTCCTGTGTAATACAATTTCTGCTTGGTTCCCACGGAGTCATTATTCCTTCCTCTCTGAGTTAAGTCTGTTTGTGGGGCCATTCACATAATGGACTCCTACCTCAGAGAGGCCTCCCTTGCTTGGCATTCAGTATGTCAACCTTACCACACTGTTGGTAATTCTTATGTGATGTTGATCACTGTCTGTCTAGATCTTTCTTTCTCCTCTAACAATGATGACCAATGTGTTTGTGGTGCTTTCACTGTGTGTATCATGTAGGTTATTGTTTTGGATTCTTACAACAACACTGTGGTGTTGCAGAAATTGATCTGCATTTTACAGATGAGAGAATCAAAACTCAGGAAGTTCGGATGATTCATGCAAACTTACACAGCTAGTAAAATGCGCAACGTTGGGGCCACTTACAGGAAGAGATGAGGTCTGATTTGTTTCCCTGTCCTGCTGAGTGCCTTATTTGCAGCTGGCAAGGAAGATATTTACGTTTAGTGACAGGAAGATTACTGAACAAGTACTGTCTATAGCAGTTACTACATAGTCTTTTCTCTAAATAAGAGAAGATTTGAAAGTTTTTCACATAAGAAATATCACAAAATCTATTTAGATCAAAGAGGGAACTCATGAGTTCTTTCCAGCTGAGAGCCCCTAAGTGGAAAAATGATTGGATGTCGGGTCTGCATAAATGGGGATTATTATATGGGAAAGATTATTCAGATCATTACAAAAATCACTGTTCTGGCTGACAGAATTATCTCAATGGTGAAAGGTCTCATGAGGAACAAGGTTTCCATCAAGGGGATACTTCCAAGAGGAGCTTGACGCCTCTTCAGCTAGAAGAGATCTCATTTGGTGGGTGGTTAGATGATCACTGCTGCATTCTTCTGACTGTGGGAGTCTGGGTTATTCCTTTTTGGTGCATGGTGCCATCTATATTTCCTTCAGTTGTCTCTCTAATATGCCTGTTAGATTTGACATGCTACTGAGCATTCCAACAGAGTAACATGAGCATCCGTGAATGCCACATCTTTGTTCTGTCTCCTAGCAACCATTCTTTTGATGCCAGAGTATCCAAGCCTTTACCACACATATAGTAACGACAGGTGTAAACCATTTAAAGACGGCTGCATCATAGCACCAAAACATGAGGCTGAGATCACTAGAAACGGCTGCCCTGAGACTACCCAGGGGACTTGGCAACTCCCTGTACTGCATTAGGGTAATCACGCCACACGGTAAGACCGTGTTTTCTAAACACTTTCCCAACCTGAAGCCAGAGGAGAAGGAGTTCCAGTTAGCATCCGGGATTATCTGTATTCAGATTGACCTGAATACATAAACCAGCCCATGAATTCCTGCAGAACCGGTCAGTGAGGTATGGAGAAGGTGAAGTTTATGAGTTTTTCCTTTTGCTGGGTAAAAGGCAAGACAGGGATGACACTGAAACAAAGCCAGGAAATGTGAGTAGGGAATTTGTAGACAACAAAATCATGAGTTGACAGATAAGGTAACTGAGGCACAAACACTCAGTTGAATATTTTCTCTTCACACAAGTTAAATGCTTGGTTTAGTCACTTTCCTCATTCTCGTACAAAATGCCCAACACATATTAAAGGAGGGGAGGTTTATTTTGTCTCAGTTAAGAAGTCTTGTCCTGTCTGAAGGAGTTAACCTCCGAAACAGCATGGCAGTGGGGCCTGGGAGGGGGAAGTGGCTCGAGTCAGGCAGAAGAAAGCAATGGGAGCAAGGTGCACTCACCCAGGTCATGACTCCCAGGACCTGCCTGTCCTGACAATTCCTTACTGTTAACAGCAAGTTGGCTACAGTGCTCCAAAGTCCATTCACCTCCTAACTCTTGCCTTTGTGAGTACAAGGTTCTTGGAAGCTGTCCAGATCCACATTGTCATAATGGTGCAACTCAGACACCTCCACTTAACTCCCTGGTCTGAGTTAACATGGAAAGTACAAGTATGCACTGTGAAGATCCAGGAGGGTCTGCTTATTGTCGGAGACCACCTTCAATCTCAAGTTTCCAGGGGACAATGGTCTCCCAAAGTCACTTGCATGTGGGTCATCTTCTTTTCTAAGTCTAATTTCTTTTCTCTACAAAGTGTGGAAGTGACTCATTCAACTCACATTTTCTAAGAGCCTAAGGAGGAGGGAAGCTCAACTGTGAGGAGCAGAGCATCCTGCATCCACACTGTGGCCATGTCTGTGCTTGTTTTGCTCACCCTGAAAACCCCTGAGTGTCGCCATAAGCTGTGCCCCACATGTATTTTTTTCATAATCTGAAGAGTTCTGCAAATAGACCTCATTTTATATATATAGAAATAAGACACACACAGTGAGATTGTGGTCCAGAGCTTTTCTAGGTACCTCAGAATGTAAGTATAGATCAATTACCTCATGGAAGCTCTTACTGGCTATTAAGAGTTTAGTAAATATCATCTTCTTATGCTAGTATTTCTTCTTAGTCCATCATTACCATCCAGGCCACCATTTTAATGGAATATTTCTCATTCTCCAGCAGGAGCTAACCCTGCAGCAAGTGTCCCCCTTCTGACTTCACATACCAACAGAATAATAATCGGTATCTAGTATGAAAGATGATCTGTAGATGGGTCTTTGCTGATTTCTTCCGAGAGTCAAGACCTGTGGTTCATGTCGGGAGCCTGCTTACTCTGACCACCAAAACCAAGAGTGATAGCCACTCACAAGTCATGGAGACCTGCCGGACTCCTCTGTGTCCATCCTCAAAGAAGAACTGTCTTTATATTAGAAACATTGATCTTTGTTAGTATTTACTAGAAACTGACTCCAGCTGATTATGTAACATATCCCTGTGTTAGGGCATTCAGATTATTAAAATGGAATACCATCGACTGGTGACTCATACATAAATAACCAAAGTTTATTTCTCCTACTTCTGAAAGTTGGGAAGACCAAGGTCACTGCACTACCAGATGTGGTGCCTGGTAAATGTCCCCTCTAACATCGACTTTGCTGTTTATCTTTACAAGGCAGAAGGATAAAGAAGCTCTGAGGGAAGCCTCTTTTGAGAATTTCAATTCTATTGAGAAAACTCTATTGTAGAGATCTTATCACCTTCCAAATGTCCTCCCTCAAAATATTATCACTTTGATGACTAGATGATAATATATGAATTGAGAAAGATGTAAAAATTTAATCAATTACAATCTATTTTGGTTCTACTTAACATAATCCTTATGATTTCTTGAAGCAGATCGATTTGTGCTGATTACACAGATAGAAAACTGAAGCTTAGAAAGTTCGAGTTCTTTATGTTGGAAATACATTCAGAACGTCACCTAAAGTTTCTCTGTTCCCTTAAATCAGTATACTTGCCTCAAAGACCGATATTAGACATTAGACATTATGGTTAATTTTTTTAAGGTTTTTTGAGACAGGGTCTCGCTTTGTGGTTCAGGCTGGTCCTGAGCTCAGCCTCAAACTCACATCACAGCAATCCTCCAGCAATCCATTGTTATGTGGTTACTGGGTATCAAACCCAGGTCCTTGCACTTGCAAGACAGGCGCCGGAACCACTGAGCTATATCACCGGCCCATTATGATTAATTTTTATAAAATAATGTATATGCTATTCAAGAAAAAATGAATTAAAATATAGGACTGTGTGTGTCTACTGGAAAGAATAAGGTAAGTTCGTACTAATGTAGGAAATAAAGAATCCCAATAGATGAATTAACTTGAAAATTGGGTGATAGCTATATGAAATGGTTATGTTTATCTAACAAGAAGATTATGTACATACACTACACTCTTCTTGAATATTTTACATGAAACTGTTATCTGAAAATACACTAGAGGTGGGACTTAAGAAGTTAGATTACTTTACACCCCACCTGTAATTGTGCAATTTAGACACTGTTTAAAATTAAGATATGTCATTGTACAAAAAACAACTTTTATTTAAGAACTGAATTTTACTTAATTACATAAAAGGTAAACTATATAATTTTTTACTTAGTCATAATGGAGATGAAAAATATGGGAAAATTTGCCACAAGTGAAATATCTGTAAAGCAAAGTAGCAGACAAGGGTTTACTGTGCACTCCTGGGATCGGCCATATATTGCGCTGCCTTCACTCAGAGGGATGTGTATCACATGATCCGTGTTTTGTAATGAGCCCACTGACACCTTGAAAAATTAAGGGTCAATCCTGAAAGGATAATATTGAGAATGAAAGGGGCAATCATAACAAAAATTGTGCAGAAAAACTGGCTCATGTTAAGTATGTTCAAGCATGAGGCACGCAGTTAAACATCATACTTAAAAACTAGTTCTAGAAACAAGCCGATGTCCACCAACTGGAGACTGTGTAAGGAAGATGGAGTTCTTCTGTAGAATGGAATATCACTCTGCCATAAAGGGTGACAAATTTGAACTAGTAATACACAAATGGACATACCTTCAGGGTCATACTCATAAGTGAAACAAATAGGTAACAGATGTGTAAAAACTGTATCTTTTCTGTGATATGAAAAACTGAAAATATAAATGAGCATTAGAATTAATGTTAGATATTGTAAAATAGGAATTATTCAAAAGGAAATGAGGTAGGGGTGAGTAATGAGGGGAAAGAAAAATTGTGATAAAAAAAGAAAACAAAGCTTGTGTATATGGGGTGGGGGTTGTAGGGGAATGCAAAAAATGAGGATCAAGTCATGTCATACACTGGTACAAATTGTCAGTGTTGAGTGTGATCATGATATGTATATAAAATATAATAATCTATTTATAAAAAGTGGGAGGAGGCAAAGAATAAAAAGTAAAATGTGTGGGGGTAAATATCAAAGAATAACTAGGAGGTGTGACAACTGGTGGCTGAGAGGACAGCCTTGGACAAAGTTAGTGTTTAGTGGGAACTTTCTCCTGCTGTGGAAGTCACAGATCAGCAGAGAGCCAAAGGTTAGGAAAGAGTCAAGTGGACAAAACACTAATACAAAGGACTTCAGGAGAGAAAGGGCTCATAGTGCCAAAGATGTAGAATAAAGGACATTACAGATGATGTAGATGGGGAAGCAGATATGACCTGGAAGACACTGAGAGGTGAAGACCATGGGGCTCTTCGTGAATTTCACAGTATAGACTTAGACACCGATATCTGCTGTACTCAAATATCCAGTGATATATAAATACTCACCACTTTTTAAACTATCACAAAATAAATGTAGAATTTAGACAAAAATTTCCTTTCCCATCCTTATTCCTATAGTGAAAATTCATGGAAATATATCCACAGTTATAAAGGTTTTTATTGGTATTTCTTCTTCTTAATTCAGAACTGCAAATGCTTATCTAAAAGTGAAAACCTCTAACTGCATATGTTTGTCTAACAAGTGAATGCCTCAGTATTATACATCACTACACTCAAATTCCAAGAAGGGTTGGAGGAGCTCAGCAGCTACTGAGGCCATAGTGTAGGGTAAAAGATCCAATAAAAATTCCATATATAGAGAACTATATGTAGAGTAACATTTTTATTTTAGTACTTGTAGGTCTTGGATATCATGACTGTTAAATTTATAATCATCATTATGCACAGTAGCTAGATGTTGTCAATGACTCGAATGAGACACAGTGCTCTTGGAATCTTTTAGTCAATATAACCATAGACTGTGTAGTTTTGGGCTCTGTCATAACCCTTGAGGCTCACCAGTGCCTCAGTTTTTCCAGGTGGTAGAGAGTTATTGTATGCAGAAAAACAAAACAAGAAAGGACATCTAAGTCTAACAATGTACTGAGCACTGAGGTTGATCTGAAAAGATCTCAGATCTTCAACTCCATGTGTTTATTTCATCAAATCAGCATCGGGATTTTTTCATTTATTGGTAGTAAAATAAATGGGATAAAATAGAATTTCTGCCATATTAGAACTTCTGTCAGTCTCATGTCAATGCCTTCAATGGGCTTAACTGGGCTTCCATGTAAGATTTTGCCTGAAAAAAGGCCAACACTAAGAATATTTAAATACAAGAGAACCTCACCTCCTTATTTTTTCCACTTACTTGATTTGGTAAAGAATCTGTGTTGGTCACGCTCTGCTGACTCATCACCAACAGGGTTAATTACAGCTTCCAGCTTCAAGGACAAGAAGTTGAACCAAATACATGTTGACATTCCTGCTCAAAAATCAACAATTCTCTAAGCTCATGTGTGCTGAGAACAGGGCCTTCTAGGACCCAGTGTGTGGTAGTTGATTTCTAGTGATCAAAACTATGTCATCGTGTGAGGCCCACATAAATAAAACACATCAAACCAGAGAGAGTCCTTCCAGAAAAATGCAGCTGTTGACAGCAAGAGACAAGTAAGTGCTGTCTTTCTTGAGCTTCACTGAAAGAGTCACATTGAATCTACCCTTCCCTCGAAACCTGACTTTATTACCCTGGCTTCAAATTCCACAGGGAAAAACCACACAAAATTCTGCAATGAGATAAACAGTCCCTGTCAATGACAGAAGAAATAGAAGGCCACTGAGGTACAGGGCAAAGCAGAAAAGTGTTTTCTGTGCATCTTCTGAAAGCATCCACCAGGACTGGCTCTCGGTATCTGGACCTGCAGTGGGCGGTGTCCGAAGGAAAGGAGTTGTTGGACTCCTCCAGGCAGAGAATGTGGGTTCAGAAGTCATCATGGAAAGGAGAAATTTTATGGGGCAGCTTTGGGGGTAAAGAAGTGTCACAGAGAGGGCAAGAAGTGTGTATATCTTTCCTTTGCATTTGCTCTCCTGGGAGAAGAGAAGGGAGACATCCTACTGTTGTTTATTTCAGTGCCGAAGGTGGAATATGCAATTTTTTAAAATTGAAATCTTTATTGGTATATTACATGTACACATCATGATTGCACTCCATAATGGGGATTTGTAGCAGTATAAGACAAAACTTAATTCTCATTCTTTCCCATAGCCTTACCTATCCTTCCACCCCCCCATATACATAAACTTTGTTTCCTTCCTTTTTTGTTATAATCTCATTATTTTCCCCCTTCACCCTATTTTGCTTTGAGTATTTTCTATTTCACAATATATAGCACACACTTTTAGGACTCATTTACATCTTTATTTTCTCATACCCGACAAAAGATGCAATATTTACCTATCTGTGACCTATTTATTTCACTTATGAGGATGTCCTCAAGGTATGTCCATTTAAGTATAAATGATTCAAACTTATTCTTTTTATGGCAGAGTAATACTCCATTCTATAGAAGAACCACAGCTTTTTTTATCCAGTCTCCAGCTGATGGACATTTGGGTTGTTTCCAAGATGTAGCAATCACAAATTGGGTTGCCATAAGCATGGGTGCACATGTGTCACTGTGATATGAGTCTTTTAATTCTTTTGTATATATCCCTAGTAGGGCAATGGACGGGTCAAATGTGAACTCCAATCTTAGCTTTTTGAGGAATCTCCAAACTGATCTCCACAGGGGTTGTATGAGTCTACAGTCCCACCAACAGTGGAGAAGTGTTCCTTCTCTGCAACCTTGCCAACATTTGTTGTTGGATAATTCTGAAATGGCAAACATTCTTTGTGGAGTTAGATGAAATCTCAGGGTTGTTTTCATCTGCATCTTTCGAATGACTAATGATGTTGAGCATTTCTTCATATACTTCTTAGCTGCTCTTACTTCTTCCTCTTAAAAGTATCTGTTCATTTCAGACGCCCATTTTTGAAATGGGTCTTTAAATTTGGGTTGGCTGATTTTTTTAAAGCTCTTTATATATTCTAGATAGTATCCCTTTGTCTGAGAAACAGCCGGTAAAGATTTTTTCCCACATTGTTGGTTGCCTTTTTGCTCTGTTGATGGTTTCCTTTGCTGTGCAGAAGCTTTTTAAAAGAATGAGGTCCCATTTGCTGATTTCTTCTGCCAATTCCTGTGCTATAGAGATTTTGTTCAACAAGTCTTTCCCTAAGCCAATGTCTTCAAGAGTTTTGCCTAACCTGTTTTGAAGCTCATTTCTTTACTTGGTCTTTAACGGTAGTTTTAATTTTTTTGAGTTCTTCATATATTCTAGATATTAGTCCTGTCTGTAAGTAGGTGGCAAAGTTTTTTCCATTCTAGTATACTTTCAGGTTTGGAGTTGTAATACCCCCCACCATGTCCCTGTTGCTCAGAATTGCTTTTGCTATGGAATATGCAATTTGGGGCAAGTCATTTAAAACCTCTATGCCCCAGTTTCTCCCACTGTAATAAAGGGTTACAGGATTTCAAAAATGTGATTCTTTAACACTTCTAAGATTTCTTTGAAAATTCATGAATTTTCAAGTGCTAGTCTCATGTAATTTCTTCCATGAAGGCAGTGAAGTATAAATGAAAATCTGAAATCTACAATGTGTAGATACATGGCAGACATTACAACATATAAAATTGAAATGAGAAAAATAAATCTTAGAAAAAGGCTAGATTTATGATATATCCAAGTGAGTAGCTCTCAGAGTTTTCACATTTCATCAATGAACAAAAAGGCAAAGGTTATTTGTGCATTTTTAACTAAAAACCTATTAGAGGTTTTCTAGGATTGTATTTTAGCTAAATAATATCATTTAAATTAAAACATTTACCCATGAACACCACCTACATTTATGTATAAAATAAGATCTCCTAATTCAAAAAGTTGATAGGAGGTAATACATTTCCAAGAAAGAATAGTTGATAAAACTGACACAAATAGGCAAACAAGGCAAAGACCAAAATGTCTTGATCCATAACAGTATTAAAGAGTATGTATTTTTGATGCTTACTTGAATATTAGACCCTACCATATCCACAAGAATTAAAGTTTGTGACTTGGCCTGGGGCACCATTAGAGAAATCTGTTTTCATGTGATGGGAATGAGAACAATGTCCTGAATACTATTTCTTCACTTCAATTGCACTTCTCTAAGATCTCAGCTCAGCTTCATATCCGTGATATGAAGGACGTCATGAACAACGTTGCTTTACAGACTCAGATTTGAAATCACTAGTGTTCCCATTCACAAGCTCCACCATTCAAACTTAGTGTCCACAAAAGCAGAAATAAAGCCCTGAGGTATTATCACTGATTCAGGCTTTCACCTTGAGATAGTAATCCTAAGTAAAGGTGTAATTACTCATTCAGTAACACCATTCCTCAGTAGTATCTTATATCAGATGGCCTACTTCACATAATAAATACTCTCTTCTGATAGGCATATTAATGTATTTTTGCCTGCTCTATTGAAGTAACTGAGGAAGAAAACCTTGGGGGGAAAGAGGCTTATTGCATTCACAGTTCTTCAATGCTAGGGACATGACCCAGTATCAGCTCAGATTTGCTGAGGACTTCCAGCTAGGCAGGACCATGGTAGGAGCACACGGGACAGGAGGAGATCACGTGGCCTCACAGGGAACCCACATGCAGGAAGGGGCCAGGAACTGCTCCCCCTGAAACTCCACTTCCTACTGGTCCACTTCTTCTCAGCATCCTCAGGATTATTATCAGGTTCACACTCCCTACACATTTGCTTGGCTGACAAGCTCTAACCCTATCCAAGCCATCACAATAGCCAACAATTATGTTAGCATTCACTGGATACAAGGCACATAAAATATTGTATATTCACCTTGCCATCATCTCATAAATCCTCTAAAGCTGGGCTCTACCATTCAGCATATTTTATAAGAGATGAAAGAGCATCTCTGTATCACTATCCCAGGGCTTACTAGACATGCAAACCAGGCAGTCCAGCCCTGCCTATGACCCTGAGATGTGCCTCTGTAGTTCAGAGGTGTAAAATTTCAACCTGTTTCTAGGAAGGTATTAGCAGCATTGCTCCCATTGAAGTGAGCAGAAAAAGTAAAAACAATACCTACAAGAAACCATAATTTTTAGAATACTGGCAAGCTGCAGAGGCAAAAAGGTCTGGATGAAGTTTAGAGGGAGAAGACCTGCTATGGTCAGCTGGGAATCTCTTCTTCTGGGAGGACATTTACCAATGCTGGTCACAAGCTAAGGCTTGGGCTAAGACCAGCCTAAAAAGACAGACAATTATCTTCTGTCACCTTGAGATGCTCAGAAGACAAAGACTCTGTAGAAAGCAAAGCCTAAGACAAGTTCCTATCTCAATACATTTGCCTTATTCAGATCCTGCCCATGGTAAGAGTCTAAAGAGTTAATCTCAAACACTGCAGAGACAGAAACAAGTTCCCCGAAACTTTGTGTAAATAGTAAAGTAATAGATTCTTTCAGAAGATGACAAGAACAAAGAAATAAAGGGTAAGTATAGGGGGAAAATGGAAAATACAGTAAAAATCAGGAGATAAGCATGAGGCCAACTTTATTGATAACTATGTTGCATGTAAATGAACTAGTCATTTCATTTCAATGACAAAAATCATCAAACTAAATTTTTTAAAAGAAGGAAAAAAATGTAGTAACATATTGTTTATACAACACACAAAAAGATATTGGAATTTGAAAATTAAAAGACAGGAAAAACTATGCTCTAGATATGGTGAAATAAACTTGATGTGGCTTTTATAGTTTCAAATACAGAGTTGAATTTAAAGCAAGTAGTAGTATTAGATACATTTTTTAAGAAGCCATTTTATTCAACAGGAAAACATAACCGTCCTAAAACTGTGAACCCCACCTAACATGTATTCAAAATATAGAACAATAGTGTCAATATCCAGGCATCAGAGCAGAAAAGAGGCAGAAACACTGATATTTTCAAACATCAACCTGTCTGGCTCTGCAGTCCCTGCTGTGCGCACTGTGGCAATGCAGTGCCCGCCTCTCCCCCAGTTCTTGAGACTGTTATTGTTGGCAGTGTCAGTAACAATCACCTTGGCTGTGGCACAGTTCATTTTATGGCGCTGTGAAATATGGCATTAGAGAGACGGAAATTGCCTCCAGCTAAAGAACATGCACACTAAGTCCTCCAGGTTTTATCTTTTTCACCTGGATCGATAGTACTTGGCTTAGAACTCTTTGTAGTGGAAGTGATAGCCAATAAGGACCCATATTTACTTTGCAGAAGAATAAGTCTCATGTGAGAGTAACTTTTAGCACACTTTGATTAGCGTGTATACAAATAACGTGCATTCCATCCTGGGGCAAGGATCTGGTTAGTGATTTCAAATAAAAAAGGCCTAAGGACTGTTTATGATTTTGTGCAGCCCATTTCCCACTGAACTTTGCTTTGGTCCTTTGAACAGTTCTTTTTTTTTTTTTTTTTTTTTTTTTTTTTTTTTTTTTTTTTTTTTTTTTTTATCATGCCTAGGGAGGTGCTCTCACCCTTCAACCTCAGAACAATTTAAGACACTGGCAGTGCCCAAGCTAATACGCAGCAGAGTGATGAGGAAGTTGGTTTCTCACTGGGAAAAATTCGAAGGAAGCAGTTTGCTCTTGGCTGAGAGCCTCCACTTCTCCGAAGGCTACAGCTCTTCTCCTATTTGTCCATATGTATTTTGAGACAAGCTCTTGATTCCTTTAATCCT
>PVIR01003271.1:0-91073 GCA_004026965.1 Petromus typicus
TGGTATGAGAAAATGAAGATGTAAATGAGTCCTAGCATTGTATGTTATATATTGTGAAATAGAAAATGCTCAATGTAAAATAAGATGAAAGGGGACAATGTTGAGATTGTAACAAAAAAGTAAGGAAACAAATTTTATATATATGGGGGGGTGGTAGGGTGGGTGAATTTGTAATGCTTTGGTGCTGGCATGGTAGGTATGTGTCCCCATACCCAGTAAATTTATTGCCTTTGAGAGGCCGAATGATATTCCATTATTTGTATATACTACACTTATTTTTATATAGCCATCTGCTGCTGAATGCTTGGATTGTTTTTACCTTTAGGTATTGAGGGGAAAATTATGGGAAAAAATGAGAATTAAGTTGTGTCTTATACTGGTACAAATCCCCATTATGGAGTGCAATCATGATATGTATATTTAATGTACCAATAAAGATAATTAAAAAAAAAAAAAAAAAGAAGATGACCTCTCCGCACTCCCAAGCTCTATAACCTGACCCTACGAGTCCTCACTGAGTAATATTTCTGGGAGGTTTTTAAAAAACAATGATAAAATTCACGTAACTTAAAATGTGCCATTTTAACCATTTTAAGTGTACAATTCAGTGACAGTACGTACATTCACAAAATTGTACAACCATACCACTGCCCATTTCCACAACTTTTCTGATTACTGAAACTCTGATTACTTCCCCTTTCTCTTCCCCTCCCTGAGCTCCTAGTACCCTGTATCCTACTCTTCGTCTCTATGAATTTGCCCATCTTACTAGTCCTTTTTCTGTGTCTGCTTTACTTCACTCTGTTGCATCTATCTTGAAGCATTATGATAATTTCCTTTTTTATTTTATTTTTTCAGACAGGATCTTGCACAATTGCCCAGGTTAGGCATGAATTTGTAATGCTTCTATGTCTACCTCCGTGGGTGCTGGCATGGTAGGTATGTGTCCCCATACCCAGTAAATTTATTGCCTTTGAGAGGCTGAATGATATTCCATTATTTGTATATACTACACTTATTTTTATATAGCCATCTGCTGCTGAATGCTTGGATTGTTTTTACCTTTAGGTATTATCTGTCGTACTGCTATCAATATTGGTATATAAGGGTCTGTTTGAGTACTGTTCTCAATTATTTTGGGTACATGCCTAAACTTTTCTGGATCATATGATCATTCTATGTTTAATTTTTTGAGGACTTCTAGTGCGTTGGTGTTGATGCTTACAGGTTGTCATTGTGTAGAAAAGGCCTCTCACTATTATCGTACATTTTGTTCACTCCAGAAATTAAACAATTTTCAAGTGATTCTTAAATTCCCTTTGAGTTCATAAAATTCCCTTCTCTGCTATAATTGTTCTTCCAAGGAGCTGCTTAAAAGGGACAGATCTGAAGAAGAAATCAATGACCTGGATTATTCACAACTAAGACAAATTAAAATACACTGCTCATGCAATGAACAGAGATTTTTCAAAACTTTGGAAGCTACTTCAGTCATTTTGGGAGTTATCAAATTAAAAACAAATAAGGACAAACAATACTTTATGAAGCACAATTTTTTTTTTAAATTGTGGAATGAAAAACAGGTAGAAGAGAGTGAAAAATAATAGGTAGCAGGAGCCAGGGATTTAGCTCAGTAGTTCTGGCGCCTGCCTTGCAAGTGCAAGGGCCAGGTCATCCCCAGTAACCACATACAACAATGCTGGGCATGGAGACTCACACCCACCAGCAATCAGAACCAGATACCACAGTGCCTGGTGAGGTGGCTCACACCTGTAATCTCAGCGTTTAGGAGGCACAGACAGGAGGATTGCTGTGAGTTCAAGGCTGAGTTCAGGGCCAGTCTAAACTGCAAAAAAACAAGACCTTGTCTCAAGGGAAAAAAAAGGTTTCAGCTATAATTCATGCTTCTATAATGTTGGAACTGACAGACTCAGTGATCAAAGCTGAGCATGGCAGCACACACCTGTAATCCTAGCACAAGGGAGGTGAGGCAGTCAGGCCAGCCCCTGAGAGTTCCAGCACAACCCCTGAGAGTTCTAAGTCAGCCTCTTGTTCCAAGCCCGTTTAGTTACATGGTGAGTTCAAGGGTTGCCTGAATTACAGTTAGACTTTGTCTGAAAGGTGGTGGTGGTGGGGGGTAGTTTAAGGGTACTGATTAAAACTCAGTAGGAGGTAGAAAGGGGCTGAAATTTAACTCAGTAGTCAAGGGGCCTACCTAGAAAATGCAGGGTCTGGAGTTCAATCCTCAGGGCAAAACAAACAAAAAGAAAAAAGCCCTCGGTGGTAGAGGCTTTGCTTAGCATGCTTGAGGCCCTGGGTTCAATCCTAACTTGTTCAATGATGTTTTAACACCTTGCAGTCAGATATTTCACAATGGACAATGCTTGGGCAAGAAGAAAGAAATATTTCCTCCTGCTATCAATAGCCAGAGTTGCATTCACTTTTCCATATTCTTTTCTCTAACCAGGTATTAGATGTCTGCAAACCGCTTTAGTTCAGATAATGTTGGCATATAACAGGAAGCGAACACGCCAGGAGGTTCTGCAGAGCTGGGATCTGAGAAGCAACTGAGCCTGGGTGGTAATGCCTTGGGCCCGCCCACAGAGCAGCCCTCTCTGAGCAAAGGGAACTTCAGGCCTTTTAGGTTTCTTTCTTTATGTATCCTGAAAAGACACAAGGGAGGTAAATCTATAATTAGGGGTTATTTAAAAGAGATTTGTGACCTGATAAACTGCCACCCATCTGTGCCCAGTAAGGAGAAAAAAATCTTCACCGCCCTTTGTCTCCAGGTGAGGTGTCTGGTTTCCAATACCACCAGTTTTTGTTACAAGGCCTAAGAGATGGGTTTGTGGTGGGGATGTGAGCACTGTTACAAAATCTCATCTAAAAATGATACCTCTTACTCTTTGTTGCTTGCTTTGTGCTATGGTCAATCATCCCGGGTTAAAGTTTGACTTTAGCTCACTTCATTGCACAAGTGCTGAGTGCTCAGAACCTCAGGGTCAAGTTTCAAACAGTATGAAACGGAATTCGTTGTGCAGCGGGGATAAAAGCTGGATGAGCGGCAACAGCCCTAGGGATTCAAGCTCTGTAAGAGCAGCCTTAGCGTCCCAGGCACACACTTATGAAATGGCGTTACTTCTACCTGGTGCTGAGACAGCAGTGCTCATCTCTTCCTGTACACTGATTTCCCATTTTTATTCACGGTCTTTCATTCGAAATGAAAAACTGGTATGTGATTAATATAGTGAATTACACTTTGGTGAAGCTGAATGTGGTGGGACAGTACATGCCTGTAACCCCAGCTCTCAGGAGATTGAGACAGGAGGGTCATTAGTTTGAAAGCCACCTTGGTTATCAAATAAGAACCTATTTCAAAAAAAAAAAAAATCAAACAAATGACCTTTTTTTAAGTGGTTTTTGGTTTTTTTTGTTGTTGTTTTTTGAAACAGGGTCTCACTTTGTAGTTCAGGCTGGTCCTGAACTCAGCCTCAACTCAGCAATCCTTCTGCCTCTGCTTCAAGTGTTGAGATTACAGGCGTGAGCCACCCCCTTGTCCCCCCAACCACATTGTGGTATGTAGTATTAATTGTTGGTGGGTGTAAGTCACCACACCCGGCTTTATTGTATGTGGTTACTGGGATCGAACCAGGGCCTTACACTTACAAGGCAGGCACTGGAACCACTGAGCTAAATCCCTGGGCCACCAACAACCTTTCTGATGCATTTAAAATTGCAAGAGAAACTTGCATTCCCATTTGTTGGATCCTAAAAAGGAAATGGACATTTATTTATTTTTGTTATACTGAGGACTGAGCCCACGCCTTTGCACTGAGCTGCATTTCTTGCCTCTTTAAATTTTTATTTTGAAACAGAGTCTTGCTAAATTGCTAACTGCCCCGGTTCAGCTTGAATTTGTGATTCTCCTGTTTGAGGCTCTCAATGCTGGAGTTACAGGTGTGTGCCACTGTGCCTAACAAAAAATGCATTTTTAATAGTACAAATCTACAAATACATATGTATACACATGTACATATGCATAGTGTGTGTATGGCAGAACACACACTATAAGACTTAAAATTTTTAAATTATGAAATGTTTCAGATACAGATGTATAGAAATTAGAAATGAAAGTTACCCATGTATTCATATTTACCCGCTTGTCAGATTTGTTTCCCATGGTTTTATTTATTCATTCACTTAGCAGTACTGAGGACTGATACCACCGCCTTTGCATGGAACAACATCACTAGCCTTTTATTTTTTTATTTTGAGGTAGGGTTTCACTAAACCACTAAGTTGCTAAGGCTGGACTTGAACTTGCCATCCTCCTGCCTTAGCCTTCCAGAGTGCTGAGGTCACAGGCTTGTGCCACCACACATAATTTTTATTTTTATTTTTTTTTATTTTTAGTTTTTAGTTTTTTCGAGACAAGGTCTCACTTTGTAGTTCAGGCTGAACCTAAACTCACTATGTAGCCCAGACTAGCCTCAAAATTGGGACAGTCCTCCTGCTTCTGCCTCCCAAGTGCTGGAATTACAGATGTGAGTCATTATACCTGGCTGTCATAGTTTTTATTTTTAAACAAAGCATGCATGAGAGTCAAAGTTCCCAGCCCTCGCTTCCTCCTCAATCCCTCCTTAGACCTCTATTCTATCTTCTTGTCCAGATTTCCTGTTTTGGTGACTTATGTCTGTTTTGTGTTTATAAAATTTGCAAAAGGGGTACACTTTACAGATGTGTTGCTTTTTCTTTCAGTACTGTTAAGAACTATCTACATTGATGTTGGTAGCTATGCCATTCATCTGAAGTACTGTTCAAGTTCCACCACATGCATATGCCACCTCTTCTGTGTCCATTTCCCTTCTACTGGACATGTAGGTGGTTCACTATCTTTTACTCTGATATACAGTGTTAACAGTGATGAACCACGGCAGATCACAGATCCAATTAGCTCCACTTCCGAAATAACAGATCTTGAGTATGACCAGTTCTTTTCCTACCACAGTGATCCCAGCACAAGCTGTTCTTTTCTCTGCTAGGAGCAGGAGAGTCTCCTGGTCTTCCTGGTTTCACTTAGGGTTCCCCAACAGCACCCAGTCCTTGAGGTTAGATAGGGACTCTCCTTCCACCAAAATCCTTCAGGGGCCGAGGATGGAGCTCAATGGTGTTGAGCCTGCCCGGCAAGTACAGGGTTCTGAGCTCCACAAAAAACCAAACAAAATCCCTTCAGTGTCTGTCCGTCATTCCTAGAATGGATCTAGAGCACTTCCTGTGCCCAGGAAGGCCACAGTGACACAGGCTTCCCAGCTCTCAGGTGTGCAGTGAGGACTTCCGGTTGTACTCCGCCTGGGAGTCTGGGAACGAGTCACCGCTCCACCTGCAGCCTTGCTACTCTCCTTCCTGTGGCTTCCTCTAGGCCTGTCAGATCAATACTCACATGTCATTTCCCGTTTCTCTCCTTTACACTGACTCTTACATGAGTATTTCCTTCCTTTCTGAGCTCCTCGTTTCTGTTTTCGCCTTGCTTTTGTTTTTCTTCCCAGTTCTCAAACTTGAACTACTTGTTTACTTCTCCTTCCCTAACAGATGGAAAACTCTGTATCCACTCAGTCAGGGCTTGCTTTACCAGCCCTTGGAAGGATGGGAAAATGCAAGGCCATCAGTAAGAGACCCACTGTGGGGCCGGGGATTTAGCTCAGTGGTTCCGGCGCCTGTCTTGCAAGCGCAAGGGCCTGGGTTCGATTCCCCGGTAACCACATAACAATACTGGGTGTGGAGACACCACACCCAGCAGCAACCAGTACCACATACCACAGTGCCGGGCGTGGTGGCTCACGCCTGTCATCCCAGCACTCGGGAGGCAGAGGCAGGAGGATTGTGATGTGAGTTTGAGGCTGAGCTCAGGGCCAGCCTGAACCACAAAAGCGAGACCCTGTCTCAAAAAAAAAAAAAAAAAAAGAGACCCACTGTGTGCTCTGCATGGTACCTCGAAATCACTTGATGACGGAGCACGGCCGGAGAGAGATATATACAGAACACATCCCAACACCTAACATGGTAAAAAATGTTTTCGGAAACAATACTCATATTACGCTCATACTCAATTTCTCCAAGCAAAGAAAGACAATGCACACTTTTACTTATATGAGGTATCTGATACAGTGAAATTGATAGAATCCAGCTGGTCTGGGGTGTACACCTATAATCTCAGCACTCTGGTAGGCTGAGGGAGGAGGATCATAAGTTTAACCCAGCCAACTTAGAGAATTTAGGGCAATTTAGAGAACCCTGTATCAAAATTTTAAAAGGTGAGGGTATAGCTCAGTGTGAAAGTCCTCTGTCAAATCCCCAGTACTGTTAAAAACAATTTTTTTTTTCACAGAATTTGAGTGGAAGAGTGGTTGCCCAGTAGAGAGAGCAAAGTGGAGAATTGCTAATCAATGAGTATAACTTTCTAGTGATCTTCCCACATGGCACCTGTAGTCAACAGCACTGTACAGTACACATACAAATCTGTTATAAGGATTTATCTCTCGTTTTTTAAAATCTATAAGATGAAGGTAATACAAACACACATACACACAAAGACAAAAGAAAATACACTAGTTGCAATCACTGAATTGATTTCACAATCAACAGATTTGAACAAACCAACATGTGGAAATTGTTCTACTGTATATATCTTGAGGTGGTTTCTTTGGGTCTACTAAATGTTTAGTTGGGTCTACTAAATGTTGGGTCTACTAAATTGTCCTTTAATGTAAAAACTGTACAGCATTATGGGAGTTTCTCACATCTTCACTTGGCTTTACCAGGTTTTTTAAATCCTGCCAGTTATAGCAAACTGTATCTGCTGTTTTAATTTGCACTTCCCCAATTACTAAAAAGACTGTTGGTGTTTTCATAGAAGGAACAGAGATCTTATCTTTTCTTTAAATGTACACCATATTATTTTCTAGTGCCCAGAAAATCGAAGACTTGTCTTATCAAAACTTCTCACAGGCAGATAATTATGTCTTATCATATCTTCCCCTATGTGATTAACAATTACAACTACAAATATTTACAGTTAGGAAACTAAAAACCCTATTCCTAAGTACACCACACTAAGAATAATTTTAGTCCATCATCCATTTGGTTGTTTATTTAACAAATACCTATTGAGGGCTCAGGGACAACCAGTAATTTCTCCAGACAAGACTGCTAGCCTCTTCTCGGGGCTCCCACCTCCTAGTCCCTGATTTCTTGTCCCTTGAACAGTGGCAGTGACCACTGTGCAGACGTGCTGAAAAAAGGCCGGCAGACTCCTTCCTCCCCATTGTTCTTGAGCACTGTCTACCAACACAGGTTTGTACACGGTGCCTCTGGAGAGGAACGTGGCGACTTTGCGCATGCTCTCTGCCCTGCCGAGGAGTTATCAACAGAGAAAAGTTTTCACAAGAGACAGAAATGTGTATGTTTCCACTTCAAACACTTGCTTTAAAATGTGCAATGACAATTAGGATCGTTTAAAGCAATCAATTAATTTTTCTTCTAAAAAACAGTTTTGCTCTTCATCAAAAGAAAGCAAAAAGCTTTACACTTCGTGCTAGGTCTGATTTAAAAGGGGTTGAGAAGTATTTGACGTTCATTCTAAATTACGTGATTTCTTATTTTGATGGCAGGAAAGATCTCTGAGCCACATTAAAAGTCTGTAGTTTCTATCTCCAACACATAATGGTCTACAAAGTTCTTTTTTAATCCCATAGATAAGGCTTCACTAAACTGCACCAGCAGTTTTCCAGTTTAAAAGGCACGAATCTTAAAGCAAAACCAGTCTTTTTCCCGTGGGGTGTGGTTACCAGATAAGAGGAGCTACACCCTGGGACGGAAAAATCGGCTACTAAGGGTAGTGGTCCAGCTGGATTCCTCACCTTTTCTGTTGTTTTAAATACTGTGACCCCTCAGGGAGCAGTGAAAGTACCTAGAGCCTAGCTCCTCAGAGCTCCAGGGTCCCCACCTCCCCCGTCCCTCCTCAGCCCAGAATTCATGCAAATAAGCCTGAGCACCCGGGGGCAATACGAACCACTTTCCCGCCACTCGCTCAGGACCGTGCAGCTACATAAAGAGTGAGGCCCCTGCGGCTCCCCAAAACTCGCTTTTTCAAAGCAAATTTTAGAAGTCTCCAAGGTGCTGCTTGGCACACAGAGAATGCGGAGGGCAAACTTTTTTGGGTGCTCAGGAGGGTCTCGCACGCCATAGGACGTTACCTCAGCTGTTAGGACCTGCGCCCGGACGCGGGAAAGCAGCCCCCGCCCCGCCCCGGCTGGGCCGGGCGCGCCCCGCCCGCCGCCCGAGCGGCTCCCACGGCTCTCTCGTGCCTCTGCTCCGTGGCATCGCGCTGGCTTCTCCACCGACCCCTCTCCACCCCTCTCCGAGCAGCGCGACCCGGGGGCCGCAGCCAGCATGGAGGCTCGCCACGCGCCGGTGAGGGCTGGGGCAGCCCGAGGGTGGGCCGCGGCCGGGGCCAGGGACCTGGTGCCTTGTGCGGGGCGCTGGGGCAGGCGCTCCTGAGGGCTCCGCAGTTCCGGACTGCTTAACAACTGGTGGCCGCCCTGGGCGTCGCTGGTTTCAGCGGTCTGAGATTTGGGGCGATCAGGGTGACTCCAGGTGCGCAAAGAGCGCGCGGCTCACGGTTGCGGCGGCGCCGGGACCGGCACGTGCGTCTGCGCTGCACGTGCGCTGCCGGCCGGGCCGCGGGATGACCGAGTCCGACAGCGGCCGCCGCACAGCCCCGCCCGGCGCGCGGTGTCCCCGGGGTGCATCACCCTGGCCCGCGGCCCTATGGCCTGCGAGGGTCGGCCGGGGGGCTTTCTGGACGGTCCTGCGCACGACTCTCCGCAGGACTTAGGCTGTGCACGCCGGAGACTGTGTCTTTACACTCGAGCGGTGCAGAAGCGCCTTGAGGCACCTGGTGACCCAAATCACGCGCCGGCCTGGTCCAAGCCACCCCACTCCATCGTCCCCACCCGCTTCCCTTGCAGCTGCGAGTTGCCCCGAAGGGAACGTTACTCTTGGCTCTAACTGGAGCCAGAATTTAGGGCCTTCCCCAGAGGTGGGAGAAGAGTGGGGGTTGGGTGAAGAGGAAAAGAGCGCGGGGCTCCGCTGCCTGCAGTGGGGCGCCTCGGTGGGGGCGGGGCGGAGGGGCGGGGCCTAGGCCCCTTACCCCCACTGCGAATGGGCCCTGGCTTCCAGCCGGCAGAAAACCAGGTGCTACTCTGGGGTTCATATGCGGTGCACTGTGACTGGAGCAATCTAGTTCACCTCTCCGAACTTTCAGATTTCTCGTCCGTTAAGGGAGTACCTTTCCTCCAAGAATTAAAGAAGATGGGGGATCATTTGCTTTTCTAATGTGTTTTCTCCAAAGATGTTTCTGCCCTGCTTTTGCTGACATGTACTCCCGCGACGACTCCCAGTAGAATGCCCCCCGAAGGCTGTTGGGAGCTCTGACTGCTCCAGCCTCATGGGTTAAGAGGCAGGAGTTCCTGAAGTAAAGCAAGGACTGCTGTTCTAGGAGGTTGCAGACTAGAGTTCACCTTCCAGCCCTGTGATTTTTTTTTTTTTTAATACAGTATATGTCTCTTTCCTGGGGGCTTAAGTTTCCTCATCCGGAAAATAGTTACTAAAGGGACACAGAGACACTTCTTAAAGTGACACTTTAAGGGGGACACTTCTTAAGGGGATGAGAAGTTTAGTTAGGCTGTCCTCTGCGCAAATAACTTTATTGCTAGCAAGAGAATAAAAGGCAGAAAATTGGGTGAAGAAGGAACTCAGAAAACGTTTTGCTCATCCGACACCTAACATCTGAGTGGTGTTTGCCAAGACCTAGAGCCCAACGTGCCCTAAGTTCTAGGTGTCAGGACTTACCGCTGCGTCACGGGCCTACTTAAGGAAACAAAGTATAGGAACTAGTGGAACATTCACGAAGTCTCATTAAGAGAAGGCAAAAGCTGCTGTCCTTTTTGCACAAGACGGATTCCAGTGGCATTTTCTGATGAGCAGTTCAGGGCTGTTAGTGGTGTGAAAGAAAGAAGCATTTACTCAACAGTAATGTGTACGTTATGAAAGGGCTTCTAAAAAAGTTGGCCTTTCATTTTTATAAGTACTGGGATCTAACCTTGGCCTTTACCACTGACCTGGATTTCTAGCCTGGAAAATTTGAGGTCTTAGAGAGTCATGGGCCTGCTGAAAAAGCGGAGCGCTGCAGAGGGGTGGGGGCGGGGCTGAGGGGCGGGGACTAGGCCCTTTACCCCCACGGGCGAATGGTCCCTGAACGCCCTGAACGCCCTGAACGCTAGACAGGGAGTGCTAATGTATGGTCGGTGTTCCTCCCGGTTTGGAGAGCAGTTTGACCTTTGTTGGCTTTTACTGTGTGTTTACTAGGCTGATATATTTGATTTGTAAGATCTAGTGCTGAAATCACTACCCCCTTCCCAACTGGAACCGGCTTGTTTGGAAGTCTGCCATCTTGAAGTAGAGGTCCTGCCCAATTTTGGTCGTTGGGGAAATTAGCAACGCAGTACATAGTCCAAAGCTTGCATAAAAAGACCTCATTAGCTTGATTTTGGCTGAGAGAGAAAAAAATTGGTCTGCCATTTTGTACTTTTGAAATTTCCTTTCAGAAGTACAGCTCAGTTTTTTTAAAAGTGAGATTGGGTTTTTAGAAGTTTACCATTGAATTCCTGTGGTGCCCAACATAATGCTAAGTGCTTAGGGCCTAGGTTGGAAGAGAGGTAGTTCTGCAGATGTTTCAATAAATTGGTAAATGTTACATTTTTATTTTTCCAAAAGAATCCGTTTTAAAACTTGACCTGGTTTAGAAATTTTTTTTGTAGCCATTACGCAGCTTTTTTCTCTGTAAGATCTGAGAAATGAACATATCTACTCTGCTGTTTAAATGCAAAAATGATGTCTTTAGTTAGCTACTACAGTAAATATCCCACTTAATAGTATTGCCATTTCCATTTGCAGCAAAAGGATCTTAGAGTAAAGAAGAACGTAAAGAAATTCAGATATATGAAGTTGATTTCCATGGAAACGTCATCGTCCTCTGATGACAGTTGTGACAGCTTTGCTTCTGATAATTTTGCAAACACGGTAAGTGCTGCCTGAGAATAAACAGAATTGAGTCTGCGGCACTCAAAATGCCCCAAATGCTTTGTGCATGATTAAAACTGCTTGCTTTTTGCCTACATTTCTATACAGCCGTTATGAAAATACAGTATGCACTGTAATTTTATTTCACTTTTTGCTGTGGTTTTAGGTAGTAATTGTTGGAGGTAGATTAGCTACTTATTCTATCCTTTTGAAATGTCGCCTAACCTAACATGCCTGATGATTTGCCATAACAACTCAGAAATCATTTGTAAACCTCCGAACCATTTTTCTTTGTAACAAAAGCTGTTCTCTTGTAGTGCACTTGTAAATGTGATTTGCTCTCTGCACGGTTTATGGAAAATTGGTTCTTGAAAAAGAAAAAAAATGCACAACCACATTTATTTATTTATTTTACAGAAACCTAAATTCAGGTCAGATATCAGTGAAGAACTGGCAAATGTTTTTTATGAGGACTCTGATAATGAATCTTTCTGCGGCTTTTCAGAAAGTGAGGGACAAGATGTGTTAGACCATTGTGGATTTTTGCAGAAACCAAGGCCAGATGTCACTAACGAACTGGCCAGTATTTTTCATGCCGACTCTGACGATGAATCATTTTGCGGTTTCTCGGAGAGTGAGATACAAGATGGAATGGTGAGTCTGAGAGTTTCACCAGTTTCAAGAAGTAAAAGTACATTTAAGGCATGACACATTTACTTTTTGAAAACATTTTCCCTTCAGTTTTTGCATTAGTCATGCCAGAGATTTTGTTGAGTATTCAAGATTCTTGAATATTCATGTCTTGAATATTCATATTACTACTGTGTCCTATTTGTAAAATCTCAAACAGTTTGTAGCTTTTGAGATTCTTGAAAATTTGTAAAATAAACTTAAAGTGAAAATTTCGATAATTACCACAGAGATGCAGTCAAATGTAAGGAAGCACACTCGCCCTAAAGATGGGCTACATCCGGGTGTGTTGCAGGAGGCTGGCCGGGCGCCTGGCACACAGCAGGCCTTTGACAAATGCTGGCTTCCACACTGGCTCTGTACCCGCATCTGGAGAGCCTGAGAGGCCTCTGGGGCATTAGCTCGGTACTCACAGGACAACTAAGGCCCTTCCTGCTCCTTCTATCTGCTTCCCAGTCTGCTTTCCCTGTGCACGCACCCTCCCCTTTAAATTGCTACGTGGCCCTGGATGCTGCTGCTGCTGCTGCTACTGCACCCTGAGCACATGGCTAGTTCTGCAGCCCTGTTCTTGCACGAATGCATGCCTCCACCTCACTGCGGTATGGCACAGCTCCAGTCTGGGATCACGTCTTGAGTGACGTGCATGTGAGTGACAGCACTGCCCTGGGAGCACTCGGCACCATTTCGACTGTCACAAGCTTGGGTTTCTCTCATACTTGATGATGGCCCCATTGTGTGCCTGCTGCATGGGCCAGTCTGGAATGGCTATGACCCCATTGTTAGTAGCCTGAAGAACTTCATGGAAATGATTCATGTTTCTATAGATAGTGGATGTTGTGATTTATAAAATGCCAGTTGATTAAAGATGCAAAAAAATCCATAAAAGTTCTTACTGTTTTGTATTCTTCTTAAACACAAAGAAAGTACACAGGCAGTACCAAAAAATCCATAAAAGTTTCTTACTGCTTTATATTCTCCCTAGACACAAAAAAGTGCACAGGCAGTACCAAAAACCACGCAGACTTAAGAAATATTTGTTTATTAATTGATTTATTCACGCTGGGGGTTAAACACAGGCACTCATGACTGGTAGGCGTGCATTCTACCGCAGGACTACAGCTCCAGCGTGTTAAGAAAGTTTGTAATGTTAAATGAGTTTTCAAGCTAAATGTGGTGGTTCATGCGTGTAATTCCAGCTCTCAGGAGCTGAGGCAGGAAGATTGTGAGTTCAAGCCCATGCTGAGCAATTTAGTAATTTAGCAAGACCCTTTCTCAAAAGGGCTAGGATGTAGCTTGTGGCAGAAGCCCTGAGTTCAACCCCCAGTCCCCCCAAACAGGGAGACAAAGTGGGTCTTTCTTTTCTGGAATTTCATGGGTAATATTTTGTCCCAATGGCTCAGGACAGTTTCCCAGAGAGGCTGCCAGGAGTCATAGTACACCCAGGTTATTTTTATTTCTGTCTTGATTTTGTTAGCCCAGGTAATAGTGTCTTGCAGGAGGAGAATTTGTAGTCAGATTATTCATACTTATCTTCCATTAACAGATTCTTAATGACTCAATCAATCACTCTGACCCTCTAGAGACCCTTGGCCCGGGAGGGCTGCAGAACCCGCAGCCAGGGCAGACCCTCTGGCCCTCTCAGGGTGGCCATGAAGTTTCCGGTGCGGAACACCAGGGGGGCAGCCAGCAAAAAAATGGTAACCCCCCAGCCCTTGGAGAATTCTGCTGCCAATTCCAATTCCGACTCGGAAGATGAAAGCGGCATAAACTTTCTGGAAAAAAGAGCCTTAAATATAAAGCAAAACAAAGCTATGGTAAGTATCCAACCTTGAACTGACTCTTTCTTCCAGATTTTCTCTAAGCAACTTGTTAACTTACATCTGTGTCCTAAGAATTACTTCTGTGTAGCTGTGAAGACTTCATAATACGTTCTTGAAATGTGTTCCTTGGAGCTGCACGTGTAGCTCAGTGATAGAGCATGTGCTTTGCCACCCTAGGTTCAATCAATGGCATCAAAAAAAGCACATTCCTTTCCCTGAACTTTGCTTTTCAAAATACATGTTAAAGATTTGGTTAAGCACAGAGGATAAATCAGCAGCTCTTTTAAATGCATCATTTTACTAAAGCTGTGAGATGTGCCAGTGTAATCTTTACAAGTTAGTTGCTTCTTTCTAAACCACTAATTTCTATCCTTTTCTAGCTTGCAAAACTCATGTCAGAATTAGAAAGTTTTCCTGGCTCATTCTCCAGAAGATCTTCTCTCCCAGGCCCCCGATCAGTAAGTGTTTGTTGATTCCTTATTTGTACAGTATCATTCTGGGCAGATTTCTGTGGGATTATAAAAATCTCAGTTTTTTTTTTTTTCTTGAGACAGAGTCTCCTTTGTAGTTCAAGCTGCCCTGAGCTCACTAAGTAGCCCAGGCAATCCTCAAACTTATAGGAATCCTCCTGCCTTTGCCTCCCAAGTGCTGGAATTATAGGCATGACCCACCAGGCCCAGCATTGTGGTGTATGGTACTGATTGCTGACGGGCGTGAGTCACCATGCCCGACATTGTTATATGTGGTTATCAGGGATCAGACTCAGGCCCTTGCGTTTGCAAGGCAGGCTCCAGAACCACTAAGCTAAATCCCTGGCCCAAAATCTCATTTTGCTAATTCTACAATCTTCTAAGCAGATGAAGGAGATCTGGAAGAAACCCCCTTGCATCCTGGACACTGTGGACTCCACCCTGTCCATGTAATTCTCAAAACTTTTTTTTGAGCCAGGGTCTTGCTATGTTGTACAGGCTGGCCTCTTCACTCGAGATGATCCTTCTGCCTCAGCCTCCTGAGTGCTGGATGCACCGCCATGCCTGGACTTTGAACACTTTGGTTATTTGTGTCCTTCCCAGCTAGGCTGAACCAAGATCAAACAGTTGTTTAGTTATCTGGGCTTTATCAGATTTGTCCTGCTGGGTGGGTGTGCAGTAAACCAGAGAGTAAGGAAGCCAGTTTCTTCACCTGGCTCTGGTCTGGTATCATTTATGACAGCAGGCGGGAGTGATGGAGGGGGTTGGGGTTGCCCCCGTGGTACAGAGGGCACGCCTGCTCTGTCCTGTCTGCCCCGGAGACCAGCAGAAGCCAGCAAGTCAGGGAGAAGGGAGAGCCATGCATTCTTTTGTGCAGTGTAGAAGTGGTGCGTGTTTTCAGGGCTCAGGAGATGTAGTAGAAAAGTTCTTTTGGAACAGGAAATCAGATTTTATATCTTCATTAACTAGAAGAAGAAATAGATCATTTTGAGAGGGACCTGGGCTTGGTTTTACAAAATTTCAAGGGCCATGTGGGTTTGGGGCTCATTTTCTATGCATTATAAAAGAGACAAGATAAGAAAATGAAGCTCTCTTTTTATTTAAAAGGAAATTCCTCAAGGAAAAGATTCTCCAAAGTATTGTTTGTCTTTGTTGTAAAATAAACAGATTCCATCCTGTTTTGTTACACAGTCGAAGATGCCTCGAAGGCGGACGTTCCCGGGTGCTGGTGAGGCTTCCAGGAGGAACCCCGAGCGGAGAGCCCGGCCTCTCACCAGGTCCAGGTCTCGGGTCCTGGGCTCCCTTAGCGCTCTCCCCACTGAAGAGGAGGAAGAGGAAGACGACAAGTACATGCTTGTGAGGAAAAGAAAGGCCTTGGACGCACTGGTACTTTGTCTTCTCTTGGTCTAGTGTTGCTGCTCTTGGCCTCAACACCTAGTGAACCAACTTTAATGTTTCCCACGAACCATTCAGAGCTATTAGTGTCCCATAAGCTTAATGTGATTTTTTTCTTTTTTTATACTGAGGCTGAACCCAGGTCCTTCACACTGAGCCACATCCTCAGCCCCTTTTCAGTTTTTATTCTGACACAGTTTCGCTAGGTCGCCCAGGGTGGGCTCGGACTTGCATCTTTCTTTTCTCAGTCTCCCAGATGCTGGTCTTTTGATTTTGTTAGTGGGTCAAAGTCCGGTTTTCTTCAGCTTTTCTCAGTTTCCATAATGTTGTCCAGTCATCCTCACAGTAAACTTAAGATTTGCCCCTTTTCTGTATGCAAGTGAAATCTCAAGGTTGAATTTTCTGTGAAGCAGTTACAAATCAATCCAGCATGTGAGAGTCAAAGCTGGTGTAAAGGAGCCCTGTCTTGTGCTCCTTGTCGTGCAGGACGATGACATGCCCAGAAGTCGCCGCTCAGGAGCCATGACCCTCCCACATATAATTCGCCCGGTGGAAGAAATCACGGAGGATGAGCTGGAGAACATCTGCAGCAACTCTCGAGAGAAGATCTATAACCGCTCACTGGTGAGGGCTCCTGACTTCTGTCTGGAAACGTAAACAGCGTGAGGGGAGATGGCTGCCAGCCACCTGCACATCATGCCAGCCATTAGCACATTGAGTGTGCTATGTGGAAGGGTCTGGGCAGAAGGTCATGTGCTTGCATTTTTCCATATAAGGAAAGAAGAGGTTTTGCTATTGCTAAGATGTCACCCTATCTCTTGGATTAAACTTTTTCTTTACATTTAGAAATGGATTCATTTGACATGTTTATTTTCATGTAGAATGCGTCTGTATAAATCCAGTGGTGTATGGGAGAGAAGGATGGGTTGGGGTAGATTTTGTGTGTGTGTGCTGGCGTTGAGTTCAGTCTCACCCGTGCTGGCAGGGGCTCCACCGCAGAGCTGTACGTCCAGCCCCGGAAAGAAAGGAAGGGTTTCTGGCACTCTGAATTAATACATCCACCAACAGTACAGTCGTCTCACTTCGGATGCTTTTCACACTGTACCTAAGGACAAGGAGATAGGAAATTAGGTTCAGAGAATGTGTCACTGTGCGGTCAGGAACGTCCTTTAGATACACCAATTTTCTCTACAAAAAGCAACATCCCTGCGTTTTTTCCTTACTTGCTGTTTATTCATAGGGATCTACTTGCCATCAGTGCCGTCAGAAAACTATCGATACCAAAACGAACTGCAGAAATCCAGACTGCTGGGGCATTCGAGGCCAGTTCTGTGGTCCTTGCCTTCGAAATCGTTATGGTGAGGAGGTGAAGGATGCGCTGCTGGACCCGGTAGGTACCTTGAGGGAAGGGGGAAGACCTGGGAGCTGAGCCTCCCGTGCCCTGGAGGAGACACAGGGCCTGTGTCAGTCGGCGCCCGCTCCCAGAGCGGGATGCGCATGGACTCTGTGGGCCCGGTGGGCCTAGAGCTTGGGTTTCATGGTGCTTTTTTACACTTCCCCTTCAGGATTGGCATTGCCCACCTTGTCGAGGGATCTGTAACTGCAGTTTCTGTCGCCAGCGAGATGGACGGTGTGCAACTGGGGTCCTTGTGTATTTAGCCAAGTACCACGGTTTTGGAAACGTGCATGCTTACCTGAAAAGGTAAACAGCTGTTTTCTCTCTTCCACACCAGAATCTTACCTTCACTGATGCGTTTTAATAAAAAGAGGGTGAAAATCAGAATCGCGTTCTGTAGGGCAGATAGTGGTGAGTACTGACTGGAAGGGGCACATGGGGAGAACTGGAAACATGTTTTCATGGAAAGGATGGTAGTCAGGTGCATGTAAAATTTGGATTGTACACTTGATGTACATGTTTGGCCATGTACATGTTACAGTTACGTAAACACATTGTTTAGGCATGGTTATGTACTTCTGTAGTTCCAGCACTCTGGGACGCAGAGGCAAGAGGTTCCCGAGTTCCAGCCCAGTGCCAGGCCAGGGGGGCACATATCTGTAATCGAGGGATTGTTGTGGATCTGAGGCCAGCCTGGACTACATAGTGTGTTCAAGGCCAGCCCGAGCTGTACAGTGAGACCCTGCTCAGAAAACAAACAAAATACAAACACCAAGTTCCAGCTCAGCCTGGGCAATTCAGTGACATAGTGAGACCTTATCTTAAAACAAAAAGATTTTAAAAGGGTTGGGAATGTAGCTCAGTGCAAAGGCCTTGGGTTCAAGCCTCAGTGTTTCAAGGTAGGGGGTGGCTTTCAAAAGAGAATTCATAGGTCAGAAAGAAGATCCTGACTTTTTTTTTCTTTCACAGTCTCAAACAGGAGTTTGAAATGCAAGTGCATAATGCCTAGAGACTGGCTGCCGGCTTTCCAAGACTCACCTCTTCTTAGTTGAAGTTTCCAGTTGCGTTGTTGATCGAACCTGAGTTAAGAATCATGATGTTCAGGCTTTTTGTAGGACTCTCAGATCAGGCTAATCCCATTAGACTCCCGAGTGCTTCTCAAACATCATAGGAGTGGTGCGCTAGGGTCCCTGGCCCTTTGCCACTTCTCTGCATCCCCACCTCCCCCCTCCGTTGTCCCCATTTCCACGGCTCCTTCCATCACTTAAGTTTGCGGTTCTTTGTTTTCTGATGTGTATGTGCACGTGCGCATGTGGTGCGTGCATGGTGCTAGGGATGGAACCCAGGGTCTCATGCATGCTAGGTAAGTGCTATACCACCAAGCTATGTCCTCAGCTCTTACATTCTTTTTAAAGACAGTTGTAAGTGTATATTTGATATAATTCCTGTTAAAACCGCCCTGGAACTGCCCCATAAACCCAAGAACTCAGAAGCATAGAAGTTTGTACCGTGAACTCACTGCTCTGTTGGATTCCATAGAATAACCTTCTGATGTGTTTACCCAGAAACTGGGTGTGACCTAGTGCTCACACGGGGTGACTTTGTGGCAGAATCAAGGCATCTCAGTCTTAGAACTGTGTGGCCAAGTTAGGTGCTTTGCAAAGCGGAGTGAGCGCTTTGCTCGAGCCGATGGTGAGCGGCTCCCCTAGTCATCCAGAGCCGCTGCCTAAAGACATTCCGGGAATTTGGAGGGTGAGACATTTGGGAATCAGCTGATAGAAATCCCTGGCATAAAAGTGTAGAATCTTGTTATTAATTACTAGTCTGGTGTGCGATTCTTGGAGAAATTACCCCAGGTTAAGGTTTTAAGCACTTTTGTAGAAGTAAGTGCCTTTTTGGAGATGGTGCCCTTTACCGATTTGTCAACACGATGTCTCAGTTTTGTTTCTGGGCCTATTTCGTACATCTCCCCCCTTCCCTGTCTGTATAACGTCGCTCCACCGTGTTCGGTTTGCCTGCATATGTAGCTGTTGCCATCCCTGCTGAGTGGTAGCTAATGGGACCTTTAGACAGTAAGTGTAAATACAGCTTTTCATCTGTAATGCTTTTACACAAAGGTTTTTATTTTAATAATAAAACATTTTTGTTTTAACTTGTCTGCTTTTTACAATGTTTGATCTTAGTGTACTTCTGTTTTTTTTTTTTCTCCCTTGTATTTGAATAAAAGGTCGTATCTGCCTTTTCTACAACTTCCCCTTTTGTCTTCAGTTTTGAAGATCCAGGACCAGCACTTGGGAAGCGTGTCTTGATGACATGACCAGTAGCTGTAATCAGAAAAGAGTAATTCAGCCTGTCACCCAGTAGAACACAGCATTGTGGGTGGAAAGTTTACAGTATTGTGTTTTCCCTCGCCATCTGTGGTCCCAATGACCAAGGGTGATTTTGCAGAAGTGGGCTGCTTATATTAACTATTCAAATGTCTTATGTGCATGCCATTTCCAGGACTGAGTGAACCTGAAGATGTGGTCTGAAAGCTCTTAAAGCTTGATTCTTTTTTTTTTTTTGAGACCTGGTTTTGAACTCACTGTGTGGCCCAGGCTGGTATCAATCTCAGAGATTCTCCTGCCTCAGCCTCCCGAGTGCTGAGATTACAGGCTTGTGCTACTTTATCCCATTAACCACCCAATACTTTGGAATAGGGTTGGCGGATGTGGCCTGCCGACTAGATCCTGCTGTGGCCTATGTTATGTGGTATAAAGGAACGTGTTTTTACACATTTTTAAGTTGATGATTTAAAAGGTCATGTGACATAGCATGGCCCACAAAACCTAAACTACAACATGGCACTTTACAGAGTTCACTGGGTTCTAATCAAACTTACCTGGGAAGCCATGTTTACCTACACAGACTTCTGCAGGGAGAAGACCCACCGAAAACACTGACAAATAGAGAACTTGGGATCTTAAAAATCCTAGTAATAATTCAGCCATATTTAGGTATGTGCTATAATTGGAAAGCTTATTGGGGTATTGCATATGCTAAGTACTTAGTCTTCCACTGAGCTATACTGTTAGGAAGTTTTTGGAATGAGAACTAACATGGTTGTTCTGGGTGTGGTGGTGCATACCTGCACTTGGGAGGCTGAGGCAGGAAGAGGATCACCATAAGTTCAAGGACAAGCCTGAAGAACATATTGATACCTTTGTCTCAAAACAAAGAACTAGCATAGTTTTTCCTTAAAAGTGCTGGGCTTGTTGGCTCACCCTTGTAATCCCAGCCTTCTAGGAGACAGGCAGGAAGATCACAAATTCAAACTAAACTTGAGTAACTCAGAGAAACTTAAAAAAAAAAAAAAAAAGCAGTCTGGGGATGTGTGGGAAGCTTAGTGTGAAGGGTTTGAGTTCAATCCCCAGGACCACCAAGAAAGAAAAAAGGAGTAGTTGATTGTGATGCTTTATCTTCGAAAGGGTGCACAGTAGTGGTCTGAAGCAAGATAATTTAAAAATGAAACCTTCAGGGAAATACAGGGAGGGAGGAGAACAACCTGACATTCAAAATCACAAGCATGTGTTTATGTTTGCAGGCTGGGCTCAGGCGCCTGGACACAGGGTCCTCCTGCCCCAGTCTCCTAGTACTGGGGTTTTCCAGGCCTGAACCCTGGGTTTTGTCATGAGGCTTTTACTAAGGCTGTACGATGAGGCTCTTAAGTCTGGTGCAGGGTCTCAACCCCGACTAGTGGAGCCCTCCTGCTCCAGAGCAAAGCTTTCCATCCTCCTCAGTGACAAAATTGGAGTTTGGACAAGTGGGTGTGGAAAGCAGGTATGCTGGGTGTGGTGGTGCTGCTTGTGATCCCACCCCTCCCGAGGAATGTTGAGTTCAAGGCCAGCCTTGGTCACAATAGTGAGTTCAACGCCAGCGTGGAATATATGGTGAGACTGTCTCAGTCAAAGAAAGTCTGTCTTGCTCTGTGAGGTCAGAGGTTGAGTTGTAACTTCCCTTTTGCCCACCATGACCACCTTCCCACTTAGCAAGGGTGGCAGGGAGTGGTACAGGGTGAAGGGTTTGAATGCCCATCAGCATCTCAGCCAAGCTGGACAGGAGAGGAGAGGGGAATTCACACTGAGCTGCACTAGGGGTCTGGAAGCAACGGAGGCAGGGGCTCTGGGAGGCAGGTCTACAGGAGGGGCTGCACCTCCTAAGGGTTCAGGGTGAAGGGCAGGGGTCTCAGGGTGGGGAGACTGAGCATTGCATTATTAGTTTAAATATTACAGGCCCCTGTGGCTTTAACTACAGGCTCAGAAACCCTGTGAGCTGAGGAGGACCTTGAGGGAGGAGGAAAAGCAGATCACAGGGTGCTAGGAACTGCTTTTGGAGACAAAGGACTGGCGTGGAGCAGTGCTGGGGACCTGTGGGAGTGTGTGTGGAGCGGCCTCATACACACAGGCAATTGGCCTGCTCCAGGGAAAGGCTTTATTGAGTGACACCCAGGGGATGAACATTGCTGGAGAGACAGAGCGAGAGGCATCCCGTTCAAAGGAAAAACCACTGATGTCTGTGTATAGATGTGTGTCTGTAATCCAAGCTGCTCAGAGGCTGAGGCAGGAGGATCACAAGTTGAAGGCCAACCTGGGTAACTTAGTAGGACCCAGTCCCTAAATAAAAGAGGTTGAGGTTATTTCTCAGTGGCAGAGCTCTTCTAGGTTTAATTCCCCAAGACTCGGGGGGAGAAATTACATTTTAAATTTTTTTAAATCCACTTGCCTTTTTTTATTCATATTAAGAATTGAATTCAAGGCTTCCTACTGAGCTACATCCCCCACCCCTTCTTTCAAAAAATAAAAGTATTTTAAGATAGAATCAAATGGAATTCTCCCAGCTGTGCTAGAACTTGTGATCCTCTATCGCGGACCTGCAGGACAGATGGGATTGAGGGTATCCAAAATAACATGCACCGCAGCTCAGTGGAGAGGCATACATCTGTGTACAACACACTTCTAATCATTTGTTGGGTCTCAAACCCAAGGGACTTTACCTGCGGCCTCTGACACCTGGCCAGCTGGTTCTAAGAGAAGGTGTGCAGAATTCCTGTCTTCCCTGGTATCAGGAAAGGAAAAGTTCTTTAAAGGCCTCCTGCCTTGGGCTGGGCCTGGTTTAAATGAAGAACTTATCTTTTATAAGTTTCTTCCAAGGTTAAAGGCCCAGAAGACAATGACAACCTAAACGGACAGGAAGGTTTGAAGCTCCGAAGTCACCTCTCAGTAAAATATTAAGCCCCATGTTCCTTCTCCAAGAGTAACTTGGGTGCATAAAAGCATCGCCAGACGCCCACTAGGGACAGCGCGCTGCCCACCATCTCGCTCGATTCCCTCTACATCCACTGTATAATAAACTCACTTTATCATAAGTTCTACCTACTCTAAACAGGCCATGTGTCTTGACTGACTCCTTCTATCAAGGAGCCAAAGAGCCAAGGACCAAGGAAGAGGGGCGTGTCCGTCACTGCGTCCGGACCTGGCTTCCTGGTCACCGTGACATCATGTCCAGCTTTTTTTTTTTTTTTTTCCTCCTAAAGTGCTGGGATCAAACCCAGGGCCTTCCATGTGCCCGTTAGGTGTGTGCTCTACTGTTGACCAATATTCTTAGCCTCCTTGTGCTTTTCTTTCTTTGTTTCTTGGCTTTGAGACTGTCTTGCTATGTAGTTCAGTCTCACTTTGAACTCACTATGTAGCCCAGGATAGCCTTAAATTTGCAGTGATCCTCTTGCTTCAGACTCCTGAGTGCTGGGATGGCAGACATGTGCCACCATGCCCACTGGGTTTTGTTTCATGAGGCGGCATTTATACTAATATGTACAACATCTGCAACACCAGTATTGGTTACCGCTGGTTGATAATATCTTCTGTTTCCTGGCCACACAAGACAAGCAGGCTTATGCTATCTTTTTGGCCCCAAACACGGAATCAGCTGATTTTCTAAAGTACTTCATTTTCGAAAGCCATTCCTACTTATCTATCACTTATCTGTGTATTTGTGTTTACCTAGACACGCATGCACATATCTGCTTATGCACTGATATTTATACATCGGCCAAACAGTGCATGCATTCAGCTGTTTATCACACTAGTGAGTGTGTGGGATCCGCTGGCCACCAACCACACTGGACACCTCTTGTACCCGGAGAGGCCCAAAGTAGCATATTAATCCCATGATGTTTCAATAAATTTAGCATAAAATATTTATGTAATTATTTTCTTTTAATGTTCCATATACATGTATGATTTTAGCATTATAATTGTAATATTATTGAAAACAGTTTAAGGGTTTTTTTGGGGGGAAACTTAGTTCTGAGTATAAATTTTAGAGAGTTAACTTACTATGTTTCAAAACCATTTTAAGCGGGGTTTTTTTAATGTGGTCAAACCAAGTTGATACATGATTAGATTCATTTGTTCAATTTTGCTTTTGATTTTTTTCAGTACTGAGGATGGAACTGAGCTACATCTCTAGGCCTTTTTTTTTTTTTTTTTTTTTGAGACAAGGTTTTGCTGCAGTGGTAAACTGCCGAGGCTGGATTTGAATTCTTTATTTTCCTGCCTCAGCATCCCTGAGTGTAGAGATTTTAAATGGGTGTCATTTTGTTACTGGGGTTTCTAGGGGGGCTGTGAGGGAGGTTCTTGTCCTGAGTAGACACAAGCAAAAGATAATGTGGTTTCACATTTATTAAAGGTAGAAAAGAAATGTGCTCTGCAGAGCAAGTGTGGGCTGATTAGAGTAGGAAAAGAAGTGGGCTCTGTAGGGTGAGAAGACACCGCTCAGCTAAGGCGGCCACCGTTTTATCCTCCCCATCGCCTGCCAGTCTGGGCCATCCTATCAAAAACCTGCTTGGTTCCCTATAGAAATTCAAGATGGCCTTCTCTGATTGGTTCTAGGTGCAGGGCTGGGGTGCCTCTGTCTTGGATCTCCATGATTGACAGGCCACGCCCACTCCGGTCACATTGCCACACCCTAGCCTCCTGCCTCAAACGTGCCAAGTTTGCTTAAAAAATACGATTTTCACTTTTTAAAAATTAGCATTTAATTTTATCATATAATGCTATGAAATATTTTAAATAGTAACATTTCTAAGTCAAGTCTACAAAAGGAAGTGTTTATTTTTTAAAAATCTATTCATGTATGTTTGCAGTACATAAGTTAATGATTGCATTCAACGTGGGGAGTCGGTACATGTACAAAATTGTTTTCAAAGAGGTCTGGATCACCTTTCTGACTGTTCTATACCCTGAGCATTCTCTTGCTTTATAGATCAATTTTTTAATAGTTTTATAAAAGGTGACATAAAGGTTCTTGTGTTTGCAAGGTAGGCGCGGCACCACTTGAGCTAAATCCCCAAGAGGGAGATTTATGTCACCATTTATAAAACTATAACTTGAATCCCTCCTCACCCAGGATTAGGGATAGAATTCAGAGATTCTCAGGGCCTACTGAGCTACATACACTAAGCCACATCCCCAACTTATTTACTTATTTATTGCCTTCTTGTATATTCAAGGTTGCTCTTAAACTCATTGTGTAACTCAGACCAGCCTTGAATTTACAGTTCTTCTGCCTCAGCCTCAGAGTACTGGGATTTTGGGTGTGTGTCACCATACCCAGCTCCCATTTTATTTTTTATTTTGAGACTGTATCTCACTATGTTCCCTAGCCTGACTTTGAATGTATGATCTGTGTAATCTGGTTTATATACATTAGTTTTTTTAAAATTTAAGCAAGTATGTCTATATTTTTGTACCCTCCTCATGCCTTTCAGATAAAAGGTGGTGTTAGAAAAGTTGCAATGTTATAAACTACCTAACCTTACAATATGACTCTCCGGTGTCGGCAAAGACTGTTTATTCAAAACCCCTTACCGGGTTCTGTTTCCTTTTACTGTGAAGGCCATATCTCTTAAAACTCAGGTCCCACCTTTCCATAAAGGCCCAGACTCAGGAGGGACATAGCAGTCATCCCTTCTCCTAGGCTATGATTTAACACAGGCCCAAGTTACTTTTAAAACTCACCTATCAAGGAGAATCCCTCTGTTCGACCTGCGTGTGCAAACCCGGCCCCTATAAATCACTGACCCCCGCCCTACTCTCTCTCTTCGTTCTTTCTCTTTCTTCTCTCTCTCTCTCTCTTCTCTTTCCTTTCCTTCCTTTTCTCTCTCTCTCCTTCCCTTTGCCCTCCGCAGCTCCTGAGACTCCCTTTAATAAAATCTCCTGTCGTGTTGCCTGGTGTGTGGTGTGGTTGTTGAGCATCGTCAGGGTTCCTTTTCCTGCCATAGCAGGTAGTAGACCACCCACTACATACTTGTGTCACTGACTCACCGAGAAGATGTCAGTGAGATAAGTGTGACGCATTTCCTTTTATACAGAAGATATTATATAGAGAACTCTGAGATATATTTTCATGTGTGAACATGGAAGAAATTCCAGAGAAACAAATATTTGCAAGGTACTTTTCTCTCCTTCTCAGCCATCCCTGGGTAGACCAGCCTGTGAACTTATGCTAAGGAAGCCAAGTGCTGGTTTCTCACAGGCTTAACAGCAAGTCCCAGCTTCAGCTTTCTCTTCTTTTTATTTACTTAACCCTACTTTAATAGAGCTGTAAGTTTGTCTTCTAAGTGGAATCGCAGTGAATGCTTCTCACTCTTTTTTTTTTTTTTTTTTTTTTTTGGTTTTTTTGGAGACAGGGTCTCGCTTTGTGGTTCAGGCTGGCCCTGAGCTCAGCCTCAAACTCACATCACAATCCTCCTGCCTCTGCCTCCCGAGTGCTGGGATTACAGGCGTGAGCCACCACGCCCGGCACTGTGGTATGTGGTACTGGTTGCTTCTGGGGTGTGGGTCTCCACACCCAGTATTGTTATGTGGTTACCGGGGAATCGAACCCAGGCCCTTGCGCTTGCAAGACAGGCGCTGGAACCACTGAGCTAACTCCCCGGCCCAGTGCTTCTCACTCTTAAGGGCCGTCCAGTGTCGCTTTTAGAAAAGCAGTCGCCACTGCAGCTTACTGGAATTTCTCAGACTTGACTGTTTTGAGGATCCTAGTGCTTAAGAAGGGGTCCAGGGATTTAGCTCACTGGCTCCAGCACCTGCCCTGCAAGCACAAGAGTCCAGGTTTGACCCCTTGTAACCACGTACAACAATGGGGTGTGGAGACTCACGCCCAGCAGCAATCAGAACCACTTTGATCCCCGGTAACCACATACCTATACTGGGTGTGGAGACTCACACCCAGCAGCAACCAGTACCACATACCAGTGCCAAGCCTGGTAGCTCACACCTGTAATCCCAGCAGTAGGGAGGTAGATGCAGGAGGATTGCTGTGAGTTCAAGGCTGAGCTCAGGGCCAGCCTGAACTACAAAATCGAGACCCTGCCTAAAATAGAAAGAAAGAAACAAACAAACATTAACTACAAAATAGAATAGAATAAGAGATAATAGCAATTATTTACATTTATTTGGACAGCCACTTTCACCATGTCCTTTTCAAGGGTCCCCTTTTTGTAATTAAACACATGCACTTAATTAAAATAATCAGGTAGATCTAAAGGATTTCTCCTGGAAAGAACAGCCCCCTTCTCCATCTCTGCAGAACTCCAGTTCTACCTTCAGAGGATGATCTTTTTTTTTAATTTTTAAAAATTCTGAGGCTCCTCTGGGGATTAGACCTCAGGCTTTGGGAACACTAGACAAGTGTTTTATCACTGGCTCCACTCTTAACTTTAGTTTTCATCTAAGAAATAACCTCTATATCTCTGATGATACTTCTTTCTCAATACTTACTGATTTCTCCACTTGAGGTATTATCTACTCACATTTTAATTTCTCTTTCCCACATGTATGACGGGTGCCTGGCCACTCTTTTATGTTTCCACAATTAAGAGTGATGTGTTTACATGCTGTGCTGTGAGGTCATTCTTCGGAGCCTGTTTCTAGTGTGGCTCTAGGGACAGAGAGCAAATGGACAGAACTGACCTGAATAAGGCGATGGTGTATCTGAGTGTCTTATTATGATTATGTTTCCTTCCCTTTTCTTCCTGATTATAGGTATTGGCTTCCCAAGGAGAATGATCTCAGTGTCATTATCAATTGAATTTTTTACTGTGATTTGTCAGAATTACACCACTGTGTGTGTGTGACTGACTGAACCCAGGGTCTCCTGCACACCAGATGGTACTCTACTACAGCTGGCTGCCCACACTGATCTTCCTTTTCCTAACTTTCAGCTTTTTCCTCCAGATTTTTTTTTTTTTTTTTTTTTTTTGAGACAGGGTCTCACTTTGTAGTTCAGGCTGGCCCTGAGCTCAGTCTCAAACTCACATCACAGCAATCCTCCTGCCTCTGCCTCCCGAGTGCTGGGATTACAGGCGTGAGCCACCATGCCTGGCACTGTGGTATGTGGTGCTGGTTGCTGCTGGGCATGAGTCTCCATGCCCAGTATTGTATGTGGTTACTGTTACCTGGGACGATCGAATCCAGGCCCTCGCACTTGCAAAACAGGTGCCAGAACGCTGAGCTAAATCCTCGGCCCAACCCCCAGATTTTTTATAATATTGCTTTTCTGGAAAGGAACATGAAAAATACAAGTTATCATACATTTAATTAATTTATTAATTTATTTCATTTTCTTATTCATTCTTTCTCATTCTGCTTAATACTTCGAATGCTCTTCATTCTTCTTTGAAGGCCACTCGCCTGCTCCCCTATTTTGCCACTCAGCTGTCTTCCTGGGAAGGGTAAGACCCGCCATTTTTGTGGGGCTTGTTTTCCCCTCCCTTAGTTTCCACTCTAATTTTGTGGGGTGTGTCCTCAGGCAGTTTCCTTACAATGGCTAAGAGGTAATTCTTGGCATGCATTGACAATTGTTTTGACCTTAACCTTTATTAGTGGTTTGGTGGGAAGAAGATTTGAGTCAAATGAGTCTTCTCTCAGGATCTGCACACTTCTGTCCCTTTGGGTGCCAGCATCTGTTATACCAGTGAGAAGCTATCACTGGTGGGAACATGTGTTTTTCTTCTGGGAGGCTTTTGGGATTCCTTTATTTTCATGAGCTGAAATTTCACAGTGATGTACGTTGATGTCTTTTGTTCCACTGTTGCTTTTCATATGTTCTAATTGGCATTTTTTCACTAAGGTTATTTACCAGGGTAATTTTTTGTTATTTAAAAAATGTATTCTTAGTTTTGCTCTTTTTGTTCATTTGTTTGTGAATGTGTTCTTTTTCTGGGATACTTCTTTGTTGGAGACTAGATCTTCTGATTCTTTGTGTTTTTTGTCTTTTTCTCAGACAGTCTGTTTTTTACAATCCTTGAGAATTCCTTCACTTTATCATTGAATGCTTAAAATAGACACATCATATAAAACTGCAATTTACGTAGAGCAGAAAAGGTCAAATAAAGTCATGCCACTATGAAATGGGTATTTGTGTTTCTCTAGAAGAGAACTCAAAGCTTTTGCCTGTGGAAGAGTAGCTGGCTGCTTATCATCCCATCTAACGGGTGGAGATAGAAGGTACTGACTCACTTACATGCCTTTCCATAGTTTCTCATTTTTAACTCAAACTCCTGTTATTGAGTTACACAACACTGACTTTTTTACCATCCTCCTGAGTAGAGTAGTTTCTCACCCTTCATCTTGGAAGGAAGGAAGGTATTCATTACTAATCCTCTTCGATCTGCTTAAAATTTGATTCTCTAGGAATATGCTTGGTTAATGGTGTGACAAAAAATGTATACATGTAACACCTCATGCTCCAGCTGAAAAATGAAGGTCTAGCAAAGCTACATTGAAAATCTGGGAGCCTTTTGGCAGGTCAAAAACTAGGTAAGTAGTATGATCAGAAGTGTATGATCTGGGCCGGGGAGTTAGCTCAGTGGTTCCGGTGCTTGTCTTGCAAGCGCAAGGGCCCGGGTTCAATTCCCCAGTAACCACAAAGCAATACTGGGCGTGAAGACTCATGCCCAGCAGCAACCAGCACCACATACCACAGTGCCAGGTGTGGTGGCTCACGCCTGTAATCCCAGCACACGGGAGGCAGAGGCAGGAGGATTGCTGTGATGTGAGTTTGAGGCTGAGCTCAGGGCCAGCCTGAACTACAAAGCGAAACCATGTCTCAAAAAAAAAAATAAATAAAATAAAATAAAAAAGAAGTGTATGATCTTATTGGAATCACCTGAAAAGGAAAGCCAGTGACTCCAAAAGCCCTTTCAACCACACCACAAGTTCTATGAAACATCTCAATTACAAACTTAGTCCATGTTTGTTTTTGAATGTGTGAGAAATGGTAAAAGTACAAGAAAAAGATAAAGATAACTCCAACCGCATCACCTTTAGATAAACATTTTTAATAGTGTTTTAAATGTCCTCTTTCTAGGTATGTGTGTATATTTTGTTTAATGAAAGTGAAATCATCTTGGGGGTAGTTTTATAAGTTGCTTTTCTCAAATCAGGTCTTTTGCTCTGCACAATTTAAAGTAACTTTCTTTTATGAGCAGATACTCCTGTAAGGGTTAGATGTTAGGTGACAGAAGTGATGGACTGTGAACGGGAAGAACCAAGTTCCCATCACTGGAATGCCTGATTGAAAGGCACTGACTGAGCTGGGTGGAGCAAGGGGACACTGGGTCTGTCTTCAAAAGTTGGGTACAAAGGGCAGAAGGATGAAGAGTGTTATGGTTTCGACTGAATATGTTCCCCAAAACCTCATGCATTCATAAGCAGGGCTTGCAGATTGAATAATGGGGTGATACATTTGTAGGAGATTAGGCCTCTTTGAAGGAGGGGGTGTGACCTGAAAGGGTATAGCTTCCTGTATGGTACCTTCCTTTACTTTCTCCTTTCTGGCTGTCATGATGTGAGCAGCTTTTCTTTGCTCAGACCCTTCCACCATGCCCTACCTTTCTTGGAGCTAGCAGACCATGGGCTGAAAACACAGGCAGGCCAAACTAAGCCTTGTTCCTGTTAAGTTATGAGTGTTGGGAATTTGTCCCATTGGCAAGAAATTTACCAGAAAGGTAGAGACATTGATGTGATTGACTGTGTGGTTCAGAACTCATTTGAATTGGCTTCTGAGAGCAATTTGGAAAGGTTTGAAGCTGCCAAATAGAGAGGCCGTAGAATTCTATAAGCCAAGCTTGATGGGAGATTCTGGTCAGAAGTTAGAATGTTAGGATGCTGATAAAAGACAAATGGTAAAGACCTAGCTTCAGGGTTTCAACTGGGAACAAGGTGTCCATTGGCAGTAAGACTCCAGGCCTTGTATGTTATACTCTGGCAGAAAGTTTGCTTACATTTTGTTCATATCCTAAGAATTTGTGGGGGTCTAAGATTAAGGATAGGATGGGCCAGGGAGCTAACTCAGTGGTTCCAGCGCCTGTCTTGCAAGTGCAAGGGCCTGGATTCAATTCCCCTGGCAACCACATACAGTACTGGGTATGGAGACTCACGCCCAGCAGCAATCACCACCATGTACCACAGTGTCGGGCATGGTGGCTCACACCTGTAATCCCAGCACTCAGGAAGCAGAGGCAGGAGTATTGCTGTGACGTGAGTTTAGGCTGAGCTCAGGACCAGCCTGAACTACAAAGTGAGACCCTGTCTCAAAAAAAAAGATTAAGGATAGGAGATTAATAATTAACCTGTTGGAGGAAATTGCAAAGTAGCCCTGTATTCAGGCTGTGGTGTAGGTACTGCTAGTGGCTGTTAGCAATGTCTAGTATAAAAATAAGAACCAGAAAGGGGAGCTGAATTATTTGAAAATTTTTACTGGTGGCCAGAAAGGAAGTACATGTAAGATTGGGGTCTATAAAGATCTGGCCAAGGAGACCTTGTTTGATGAACAGATTAATATTCAAAAGAAGCCAAGTACAGATAGGACAATGAGAAGGATGCCTGGTGAGTATCCTATGAATCAGCAAGAACCCATTCTTCACAGGCTCAGGGGTCCAGAAATGAGACTTTGCTTTGAGAAGAGAACTGCAGGGTGCCCTGCTGGAGAAAGGCTGATTAGGGAATTGGTTTTCTGGGATTTGTTTCATAGTGCTTAGCCAACAGGCACTCAGAAACCACTGTAGCCATGGCCTGAGGGAACCTGGCTACTACTCAAACTGGTGGCAGATCTTGAAGTCAGTGTGGCATGCAGAATGCTAGAACTTTGGAATGAGGGAGGTGTCCACCCAGATTTCAGGAGAGGACCTGGAAGGCCAGGCAGAGTGCTCTTGAGAGGGCAGATCATGAAGCTGTGAGACTGAAGGCAAAATTGTAGTGGGTCTGCAGGAAGCTGGAGAAGTCACCCATGTGGAGCATGTGTAGAGGAAAGCCCCAGGCAGTAAGTGGGGCCATCTGAAGAGACTTCATAAGGGCTGTAATGGGAATGCAGGGAACTTCCCAAGCCCTTTGTCACTCACATCTTTGTCTTGGGTGGTGGACATGGAGCTGCAGGATTTAGTGTTTGCTGTGCTAGTTTCCATCTTATTTTGGTCTGATTCTTTTCCATCTTTCTAGATGGGGATTTAGCTCAGTGGTTTGGGTACCTGCTTCACAAGCACAAGGTCATGAGTAGGTTCCCTGGTACCAAAAAAAAAGAAAGTAAAAACCTTTCCACCTTCCTATTTCTCCCTTTTGGAACGGAAATGTTTACCCTTTGCCACTGTATTTCTGCACTGTTTTTTTTTCCTAAACAGGACTCACAATTAAGAGTTTGCTTTGAGTTTCAAAGGAGACTTGAACTATTTATCAATGATAAATCTTAAAATTTAGTGACTTTTAGAGATGGATTAAATACATTCTTTTTAAGACAAGGCCTCACTGTGTAGTTCAGGCTGGCCTTAAACCAGCAGCAATCCTCCTGCTTCAGCCTCCCAAGTACAGGGATTTGCTTAGCCAACCACACCTGGACTCAATGCATTTTGTGTAAAGAGATGTCTGAGTCTTTTGGGAGCCAGGGGCAAAATATTATGATCTAGACTGAGACTGTCTCCACACGTTCCTAGGCAGGGCTTTTGGAAGGAGATTGCATCATGGGGTTGATATAGCTGACTTCAGAGGTGAAGCCTAGTTGGAGAAGTTGCTCACTGGAGATGTGACCTGGAAGGGTTTATCTTCCTCTGCAGCTCTTCCTTCAGTCTCTGCTTTCTGGCTATGGTGATGTGAGCAGCCTTTCTCTGTGTAGGCCCTTCCACCATGTCTTTCTCGGAGCCTGCCAACTATCAACTAAAAACGTAAACCAAAAAAGCCTTCCCTCCATTAAGTTGTGAATACTGGGCATTTTGTCCTAGCAATGAGACAATAACTCAGTCAAGGAGGAACGTCACAATTCTGGGCAAGTGAGAGCAGTCTCTGAGCCTTGAGATCAACCTTCAAGGTCAGACTAGAGTACTCAGGTAAAAGCAATAGAATCTCTTAAGCCCTTGCCAGGTGCCAGGCACTATGCTCTCGATCTGCCATTTTAATCTTTTGAAAACCAAATGAATGAATCAGCATTATTCTTTTTTTTTTTTTGAGACAGGGTCTCGCTTTGTAGTTCAGGCTGGCCCTGGACTCACTCTATAGCCCAGAAAAGCCTCAAACTCACAGCAATCTTCCTGCCTCTGCCTCCTGAGTGCTGGGAGTACAGATATGAGCCACCACATCTGGTATTGTGATATGTGGTACTTGGGGCTGAACTTGGGACCTTGCGTTTACCAGGCAGATGCCAGAACCACTGAGCTGTTCCCAGCCTGGAATTATGCTATTTTTAAGGATAAAGAAACAGGCTCAGAGAGGTTAAAAATATGTCCAGGTGTGGCAGATTGCAGTTTCCCCCAAATGGCCACAGTGTTCCTAGGCCCACTTGTTTTTCCAAACACTGTGTTTATTCTCCCTGCTGTAGAAGTGATGTTTTCCCCACGGAAGGTGACCAGGCCTTTGTGATTGCCTTGATGAGTAGAACCTGTGGAGATCTCGCCTCATGAACCTGCAAGTTTTGGGCTTAAAAAGGCAGAACAGGATCTTACTATCTCTTGCTGTGGACTTCAACCCTCCCAGCCCCATCCCCTGGTCTGAGGAAGTGCACATTTGACGAAGAGGTTGCACATCAGTATTCTGATTAGTAGTCTCAACTTAGGTCCCAGCAATGGGAATCAGTCACCAGACCCCGGAGAAGAGAAGCCTTCAGAGGGTCCAGGACCACAGCTCCTGCCTTGCCTCACCCTTCCACTCTTCCATCTGAAGCCTCAGACCAGACTGAACAGAGACCAATTGGCCCATTAAATTCCTATCTGTGGAAGTCATCAGTGTGAAAAAGAATAATCTTGTATCTCTCTTTCAGCTGAAAAAAGAAATCCAAGGTGAAATGGACTCTTGCTGTCATGAAGAAGCTGGAGGCCAAGAAGGAAATGCCTAAGAATTTTGGCATTGGACAGGACATCCAGGCAAAAGGGATCTGATTTGTCAACGTTCTCTGCCGTATGCAGCTGCAGTAACAAAGAGGGCTGAAAGCCTTCTGCGATTATCTACCCACCCCTGAGCAGCCAGACAACTACTCAACACATGAGCTGGCCACAAATACAGACCAGGCAAACAAGAACAGGAGAAGAGGCGGTAGGCCTGAGCTGAGGAGAAAGCTGCCAAATAAGAGACCACCTGTCCTTCATGCAGAGGTTAATATTGTTAGCACGCTGGTGGACAGCAAGAAGGCTCAGCTGGTGGGGATTATACATGTCATCCTCTGGGCCCCTGCGGGGCCCTACAGCTTTATCAAGGGGAAGCCAGGCTGAGACGTCTGTCCCCAGGAAGACATGCACACCGCTGCCTTCACACGGGTCAGCTCATAAGACAAAGGGATCCAGCAGAAGCTAATAGGCCGTCACAATGACAGCTGTGGTGAGACCCACTGCCACGGGGGAGACAGCATCCTGGGGCCAGAGTCTGGGGCTTGCTTTGTCAAGATGGAAAAGACAAAGCTGAAGAACCCTGCTGAGTTTTCTGGACATAAAAATGATAGAAAATTTCCTTCAAAAATTTTTTGTGGGGCTGGGGATTTAGGTGAGTGGAACAGTGCCTGCCTGGCAAGTGCAAGGTCCTGAGTTCGATCCCCTTCTGCTGAGGCCTGTACGGACCCAGATTTGAGTCTCATTCTGTCTACTGTCAGAGTCTCTGCTGTCTGTCCACTGTCTGTGAGGCCGACTGTGCTGCTATGATGAAGCCCCACGTTGTGGCTGTGCTCATTAGCCTGATTTGATCATGGTTTAACAGATACATGTATAGAAGTAGCATTCTCTACCCTATAAATATATACAATTATGTGTCAATTAAAAATAAAATTCAAGCACTGCAAACCATGTGGCTTAAATGGAAGAGATTTATTTTCTCACAGTTCTGGAGACTGAAGTTCGAAAACACGTGGGCAGGGATGGTTTCTTCAGAGTCCTCTTTCCTGTGTGTGTGTGTGTGTGTCTGTCTTCTCCTCCCTGGGTCTTACTTCCATATCTGTCTGTGGCCTATTCCCCTTGCTTCACAGGAACAACTGTCATACTGGACTAGAGCCCAGCTCCAGGTGGTTCCCTGACACCTTGAGACTTGTATTCACACCTGTTCCGGATACCAGATCCATGCAACAGAGGCACCTGGGGTCAGAGAGCCATTTCTCTGTGCTCGAGAAGACGGTGCAGTGGTGAGCAGCAAACACAGGGCCTATCCAAGGCTTGCTGTTGTTGAAAGTTGAACCCCACTGAGAGAGCAAACACAGAGCTGACCTCAGCAACTGGTGAGTTGTTGGGACCAGCACCTCCTACCAAACCCAGGCCAGCCACAGGGGAGGGGCTGCTTGAATCTGCTGTGGTACCTTGCAGAGTCTGGCCTCTTGACCAGGAATGTCCCTGGACTACAGCTGACTCACTGAGATTAGTGGACTTTGCTCTGCGTGATGCTGCCCAGGTTGTATAACAGTAACAGTAGAGTCACACCTGGAAGGGAAATTTTTCCCCCCTCTTCCTTTCTTTTTTCTTGCCCCTGTTTTTGTCTAATTTTCCCCTCGCTGTTAGTCTGTTCTGTTGTTTTTGCTCCTTCCTTTCTTTTTCCTCCTGTCTCTGCCAGTTTCCCCAAGTTTTCAAGTCCTCCTGTCTACCTTCAGATCCCTATTTCTAACCTCTCCTCTCTAGCCCACCCCGCTTCTTCTCAGAGGGTAAAGCTGCTGTATTGAAGGGCTTCTTATCTGTAAACGTATTTCTTGTTGGTCTTTGATTTTGATATATACCACAAGGCTAGTTTATGTGGTTAAAGGTGTCAAAATAATAGCTATTACAATTTATCATTTTCTAATCTGTGTCTGAGGCTATTGTTGTTGTATTACTTTGGCTAAGGTGAGGTGATTATTCTAGTCAGTTATCTTTCCTGGTATACGAAGACAGAGATTGCTTAAAGGCCACTACAGACTCAAAATCTGAAGGCCTGCTATACCAGGAAGACAGGCATGAAGTAGCCATTCCCTAAGGGCTCCAAATACTAGCAATACAGATGCTGGCAATAAGCAATTTACAAATAGCAAGTTAAACCAAAACCTTTAACAAAAACAAAAACAAAAAATAGACATGAAAAGACACTTAAACAAGATGTAAACACACACTTCCAGGTCAACAAAGAAACTAAAGGGGGGAGATGGGACAATCCGTCACTCAACCACCACAGCACTGCCTGAACTGACAATGGAAGAGGATCTGGAAAAAATGAAATCAGAAATAATTTCTCAGACAGCAATAGAGATAGCGACCATAGTGTAAGATATGACTAATAACTCTAAGGAAGACAGAAAAAAAAAACAGAGGCTCTTAGGAACATGATGGGTTGGAGCCCACCCACATGCCTTCACTTTACCTCAGCATCTGTTTAAAGGCCTTGTCTCCCTGTCAGTCATCTCGGAGACAGCAGGGGTTCAATGGGTGAGCTTTGTGAGGGGACAGTAAGCCTCAAGGCCCACGGGCAGCCATTCTGGAGGCCTGTGGGGAGGGACCTGGCTCCTCTCCCATTTCTCTCCTCTGAAGCCTTCATCCCTTCAAACCTTCAGGCAAGTGGTTTTAGGCTCTGCTGTACTAGAGTCATCTGGGAGTCAAGGAACAATAGTTACGGCCTGACCATAGCCAGAACAATTAAACCAGCGTGTTTGAAACGGTCCTTGATTCTAATATTGATGTTGACTGCTCTAGGCATTGGTCTGTGCCAGAGAAGTGACCAAACTGATGGACACCTGTAGGAGCAAATTATTCCTCTGGTTAGGGAAAAAAAAAAAAAATCAAACTTGGGAGAATCTCATCACAGTTCACAGTGGTTCAAGATACACAGAGATGATATAGGAAGTACACTAAACACTGAAAGCAGTGTTTCTGTATTTCTGTTTGACTTTGGGAAATGTCAGTGGAATAGAGTTTATCGACTTGATTTCGTAAAATGCAAAGGGCAACTGCCAGCCTTACTGTTTGGCCGGGAGCTAGCTGCTCCATTCCCTGCATGTCAGGAGCCTGGAGCTCATGACCGGAAGTGGGCGGCAGCGCTGTCCTTAGGAAGCCCCATCCTCATCCTCGGCAACAGACACTCGGCGTACCTCTCTCCCGACTGGTTTTCTTTCCTTCTGCCTCCCTCGCCTGCACTCCAGCTGTTTCTGGGCTTCCTGTTCCTTGTGGATTGACATGGTGGATGCCGCTATTCCTGAATTCATTTATATTGGTATTACCACAGTAAATTCTTTATGAAATAAAAATCAATAGTCACCGACATCCTGAGTAGTGAGGAAAATAATTGTTTATGGCACTCAGCTTAAGCTGTTCTGGTAATCACGTTGAAAAATACAATATTTATTCATTAGATCAAATTTAATGAGGCCTCCTGGCAGTAATTATAAAAATTACTGTAGCAGTAAATTACTAATGAGTTGTGATGTGCTTCCTACCTGTGAAGAAGGACTGGGGGTTGAAAAAGCCTGCTACCCAGATGAGGAGGCGAGGGAGGGAGCCCTGGGGCCCAGGCAGAGAGGATCAGTGTAGCCAGGCCACAAAAGCAAACAAGAAAAAGAGCGCATACACAACCGGGGGGCATTCTCGCAGCCGTGGGAGCAGGATCAAGATTAGAGCTTTCTCTGCCCGGAAGGTGAGCGTCCTCTTAGCGACTCCGTGCTGTCGCGTGCAGGGTCAGGAAGGGGCAGCTCATCTGCTGCCTGGGAAGGACAGAGCTTCTTATTAAGGCTGGGAAATGATCCCAGACACAGGCCGCCCTGCAAGTGCGAGGCCCTGCCTCTGCCCAAGGTGCGGGCTACGCTGAGCTCTTTCAAAGCCAGCCGCGGGCGCGGTGCCTGCTCCTAGGCGGTTACAGTGGATGATTGTCACAAGTTCCTGGGTGCCCTTCCTCTTCTGAAGGAGTAGAACTGGCTAGAGTTGTTGCTCTTCTATTTATAGCACTAACCTAGGGCTTTTTTTTTTTTTTAAAGAATGGAAGTAATTAATTTTGATTGAGAGCCCACGTGTGAAAATGCCGTAGAGTATGCTGATCGCAGGCAAGCATGATTTTAAAACATATACTAATGGAATTGAATGGAAACGTTAAGTCTTATGGAGGCATGGTGGGACACGCTGTGGTGTGTGGTTTTCTGGGTGAGTACAGCCTTACCACATACCTAAGCTACATCCTTTCATACCTACCTGAGGCTTTGCCTGCCAGACACAGCCATGCCCTGTGATGAGAGATCAGCCAAGCCAGGTGAGGCCTGTACCCTACCCACAGCTGGGGTCTGGTACTGGCAGAAACGCGCTCTGCAGCCCCAACTCCCCTTAGAAGCAGTGTCTCTGAATAGCCGGTAGGCTGTCATCTGGAGTGACAGCTATCTGTTCAGGTAGTGGCTGCTATTGTCTCCTCACTTGTAACACCAAGAGGGTTTTTGTTTAACTTTAAGAATTCTGACAGCATCTCAGAATGTCGTACTCCGAGTGGGTCCAACCCCTTCTTGCGTGGGGAGGGCGCAATGACATTAGAGTGTACAATTTTTTTCCTCTTTAAATTGTAGATGCCTTAAAATGAGATTGTCAGGTTTGTTGGCTTGTCAGACGAAAAGTATCAAGATTGTCACAGTGTATTCTATCACTATAATATGATCACTGTACATGAAACTAATGAGTAATATTGTACTTAGTGGTGGGACCGAGTCGTGGTAACATTAAAAGCCGTGAACAGCCTGTGTCTTACTCAGGAGAGTGTAGGGAAGGTGGCTGCCCTGCGGGACACAGGGCTGGAATTGGGTCAAGCAGGGACGATCGAGAAGCGCTCTTTGGGGAACGAGGTCAGAAGGCGGCCAGCAGAGTGCAGCAGGAAGGCTGGGGCTCCTCAGCAGGCTGACTGAAGGTTTTACACCATGATAGGAACCTGAAAATGGTTTTGGAAGGAACGAATAGATGTGAGCTTTCCTTACAATTAGAACCCCAGGCTACTGGACTAGAAGGGGTTTATTTGCAGGTGAGTCAGGTGAAGGCGCATGTCACTTCAGTGTCTCCTTCACTTGGGTCCTTCTTGGCCATCCACTCATTTGGTCCTCAGGTGTCCATGAGCCTCACTGTGCCAGGCTCCATGCCGGGCATGGGGTGCCCAGTGGTTTCTATGATGGGCACAGTGCTGCCTCTATCAGGCTTACAGGGTGGCAATGTAGACAGAGAACAAAGACACATACAGAACAACACACCACACCTGAGGGGAAGAGGGGATAGAGGGAGGCCTGGCCTATTTTGAGAGAGTGATGCTGAAGCTGGGTCAGGAGGAATGGAACCGGGGAAGCACATTCCTGGCACAGGGCTGGTGGGAGCGAAGGGGGTCAGAGGAGCTGGAGCTCTGGGCCACAGTCACGGGAAGAGGAAGGCAGCCTCGGGGCTCAGGAAAATCTGAGTCTGCATTTGGACCAATTCCTCGGTGAGGTCTAAGGGACTAACAATGACATCAGTCCAGCTGTCCGCACAGGGGTGTGGTAGAAATTCCATACCTGGGAACCATTATATTGTTATGGCCAGTGAACTCAGTGCTGTGTGGCACTGGATGTATGGTAGATGGGCTTGGGGGGGGGGGCCCAGGACAGACAAAGGAACAGGCGTGTACAGGCTGGCACTGGTGTCTACCCGGGTCACGATGCAGAAGAGGACAGAGAACAAGTCCCGAGCACCACAGTGTGCACTCATTTACATGCCAGCCATCTAAGTGACAGGATGAGGTCCTGTCATGTGACTGTTTACTTGAGAACTGCCCCCTCGATGTGTCCAGGCACAGACTGTGCAGCCACACAGAGAGTGCCAAACCAATACACCGAGCATTTTTCCAGGCCAGACAAAAGACAAAAAAAGAAGTGGTCAATCTGAAATCTGCATTGTTTTTTTTTTTTTTTTTTTTTTCCATTGCTCATGTGCCCTGTATTCCAGAAAGTCTGTTTCCTAAACTGGACAGGACTTACAGCATTTATCTTTTCCAAAAGATGCAAGTACATTCCTCTCATAATGTCAATGCAAAGTGCACTCATATTTGAAGAGGAAATGGCTCCCATGAGCTGCAAGACATGTTCAGTGTTTAGCATCTGTAGAGTTGATGCTCCACACCCATGGCTGTTCTTTCTAAGCTCAAAAGCTACAGGATAAGACGGAGTATGTGAGAGTTTTCTCCTTTCCCCGGCTTCAGCAGGATGTCCAAACTCATTGTGGGAGACGGGTGTGATCAACCCGAAAGGCTGAGGTGTAGCTCAGGAGTAGAGTACTGCCAACTGTGTACCAGGCCCTAGTAATACACTCAGACACACACACACACACACACACACACACACACACACACACACACACACACACACACATACACACACAATAAAAGGAAAGAAAGCAAAGGAGTTTAACCTGAGTCTGGTATACCAGGATAATGATTGGGTTAAAACAAACATTTTATTCCACTTGTCTTCTTCGCCTGTGCCTTCCCTGGTTACTCCTGACAGGGACCATTGTCCCTGGGGATACAGTGAACACCATTAGCGTTCCTGGGAGGAAAGGTGCCACTTTTCCAACAGAAGATCACAAGCCCTTGTTTTCTGAATGGTTGTCTAGAAGAAAAGCATGCGCCATGGATTGAGTGAGCTCTGAAACCAAAATGGCTGAACAAATGGGAAGTGGGGCTTCTAAACTGGCTTATCACTTCAAAATGCGTAAACCGAGGAGTGCTGGGGAGGCTAGGACAGGGAAGAAGAGGAAGAGGGCAGACGTAGGCTGGAGACTCACCAGTCCTGCCAGGTGGGGCTTTGTCTAGCCTGCTCTGCCTCTGGTACGAGAGGGCACCCGCGCCTTCTCACACAGCTGCACTCTCCCTTGCCTGCAAGCCTGCTGCCCCCGAACTCTTTTGAGAGTGCCAGCTCGGAGTGGGCCTTAAAGAGCCGTCTGCAGAGGCTGCTCGGTGCACATGGTCAGCGCTTTGTGGAAGCTGCTTACTGGGGGCGCTTTAGAACTCGGCCTCTTTGTCTGGCAGACCACATACTTCTGTTGGTTTTTTCCCCCTAAATTGAACCACTCCTGTCCCTAATTGTGTCACTCCTGCTGTCCCCTATAGCCATCGGAGCCTGTGGCATGGTTCTGATTGTGCTGCAGTGCGTCCTTGAAGCATTCTTTTTGTTTGTGTTCAATGGCTCTCCTTCAGCTCACAACACAGTGGTGGCACTGGTTTCCTAGGGTCACCCATTCTCCTCTGAGGACCAGCCCAGAAAAGCTCGGTCGTAATGAACGGGGCTTCAGACGGATGGACACGCGCGCGCGCTTGAGAGCCCTCCTGGCTTCGGCCACTCTAACAAGATTTTGTCATTTGTGGCTTTTGCACGTTGGAAAAACTTTCATCTCCGACTTTCTATGGGCTATAAATACTTGGTAGGTTAAAAAGGAATCATTCAGAACATGAAATAAACAGAGCCTGGCACGTACACAGTAACACACCTCAACGGAGCCCTTCAACATCTAGGCCAGAGCGGCAGGAATCTGAGACGGGCTCCCTTCATCCCCTCTCCCGTTCACTTCCCTCCCGGGCTGGACACTGCTCTGGCTGGTGACCTCTTTGGGCCGGATATTTTCCTAATGAGGCAGGAGGATTAGGTCTCCATGTTACTTACACCTTTTAACCACGGAGGGAGGACTGTAGATTTCATTGAGTTTGGGGAGCATTTTTAGAAGGCATGGAAAACATGACTTGGGTACTGTATATCCACCACAAATTGAGAAGAGTCCAACAGAGGGAGACTATATCTTGGCTCTGAAATTCATTAAGATCGGGCCATTTTACAAACTTTTTATTTGTATATGGCCGTGATACATACGAATCTATGCACTGTGGAGAACTGCTGCACATACATGTTGCACCCTGACCCTTTTTACTTTTCCTCCCCCTGTCTTTCCCCCCATCTGCCCCATCCTGAGGGCCCCTTCCCATTTCCACAAAGTCTGTCTTCATCTCAATCTTTATGGCTTGAATTTTTTCTCAATAAGTACCTTATTATTTTTTTCAGATTATAAGAGAAACACATGTGCGATTGTTGTAAAACATTTAAGTAAGAGGGAAAGACCAAGAAGAATAAAAATCGACTATGTCTTCCAAAAATAGCATTCTTATAATTTTGGCTCTGTTTATACATAGAGTTTTAAAAGTCTAGTTATAATTCACATCATAAAGCACCACAAATCACACATGGATATCGCAGCACTTCACGTGCTGCAGAAACCATGCAGACTCGGGTCACCGCCACTCAGCCCAAATCTCTCTCGGACCTTGCCAACCAGGCCAGGGCTCATCCTAGTACTATCCTCCCAGGTGAGGTGACCACTTTCTGATCTCTTGATTATCATCTTGTACTTTGTAATGTATGTGTTATCTATAATACATGTAATGCCTCCCGTACGACATGTATCATATTTGTGTTCAGTTCCTTCTGTATCTTTAACCTTTGCTACATGTGTATCACATATTTTCACAAAACTAGACCAGATTCAGATGAAGTGTTGCAAATCTATTTTTCTTCCTTTCTGTAATATCATACTAAACACATTCATTTCATTGAACAATATTTGTGTACTTACTATCTAATGTCAATAAGATTTTGTGTTAAGAATATAGTTTATATAATTGTCATTTTGTATAATACTTTCCTGCCAATAAGTATAAAACTAAATTTGCCCCTTTTTGGTGGTCGACATCAAACCCCTGACCCTGTAAGTGGTAGACAAGGACTCTGTCCACTGCCAGTGTCAGCTGCCAGCTGTCTCACTGAGTAAAGTATAACTTATAAGCTACATCACTGATAAACATTTATTTCTCCCTCATATTTTACCTTAGGGTAACATCCAAGAACAAACTCATTCCAAAAGGTCTTGTAATCTTATTTTAGTGTTATAAGTTAATAAAGAGTATTTTTGTGTTTCAGATTTTTTGCAGCAGGGGTTGGGCCATGTTGCCAGGCTGGCTTTGGTCCTGGCTCGGTTACCCTCCTGCCTCCACCTCTTAAATAGCCAGGAGGCTATGAGTAATATATAATGTAATTTTTTTTTTGCCTCCCAAGTTTTATGAACTCATAAAAAGCGTTCCAGACAAAGGGGTTTTAACCCTCATCATCCTCCTCCTCGTCCTCCTGGCTCCTCTGCAAGTAATATAATCAGTAACTCCTTTGCAACCAATCACATGGATTATTGTCCTTCAGGTATTTTTTGGTGAGATATTTCAAATGCCTTTTGGAAAGAGGGGCTCAGGAGCCCCAGTGGTCTCATTCTTGCTTTTCTCCATGGTGAGCACCTCTCCCCTGAGATGGTGGCTTCGCCGTCCCCTTTGATTTTCTCTTGGAGAAGCTACCCCAAAGTGGCAGCGTCCACAACTTCATCTTCTACAGCATGTGTACAGATGGGGGTGAACTTCAGGATCTGCTTCTCTCTTTTTGAGCCCACCCCCAAGTCTCTTTCATAGGGACCGGTGCTAGAATCAGAAAGGGAGGTCGACTCATTACGAAGATGAGAAGACCTATAGCGTTCGGGCCCTGTGACTATATTATATTGTCCATTTCTTTTGTCTTATGTTCTTTGTGTAGCATGCACATATGTGATAGCATGTGCTAAAGGATGGTGTGTTATGTGTGTATATGTGGGGGGGGGGTAGCTGTACCTAGAGACATAAGCTATAGTTTTGGTTCACACACAGTGTTGTTTAATTTTAAAGTCATTTAAAAATTCTCACTAGATTTCATTTTGAGTTGGAGAAATTTCTTCACAGATCTCACGGTGTCTTCAATTCACAGGAGTGAAAACCAAAATATCCTGACAGGCAAATAGGAGTGCCGACGCCAGTGCTCCGATTGAATGAAGCAGCGGTGTCCTTCTTCCACTTGCCTGGAATGCGCCCTGGCGAAGGTGCAGTGCGTTTCTCTCTGCTCTGATCCGCGGAGATCACTGCCCTTGTGGTTCAGCCCCAGCCTGGCTTTCTGTGGAATGCACCGTGCTTTTCATTAGCAATGGGATTCTCTAACAAAACTCCGATGCTGTGGGTTGGCAAGTTTGCTGGATTGTCGTCGAGAGGTTCATTTTTCCTGGTCAGTTATTTAATTTATGTTCTAAACACTTTGACATTTTCGCTTCAGTCAAAAAGACAAGTGAAGATAATTCTTAGAGATATGTGTTTAAAGTAGAAGGGGTTTTTATTAGGATGTCTGTTTACATCAATGCTACAGAATTCTTTTTAGTCCAAAAGCCACAGGGATTATTATTTCTTTGTCATGGAGTCCCTAGATCTTTGCGGGAGACCTAGAAGCACCAGTTTCTCTTCCATTTAAACAAGTTCAATTCAGTTCATTTGTATTGGTAGAGAACACCAAAATCTTAATTTTCTCAGCTAAGTTGGCCTGAGAGCTTTCGAAACACAGATTTTTGTTTCCATTCTAACACACATCCAAGACACAAAAACAAAATCACAACCACTCTCTTCTCTAAAGCAGTGAAAGCACATGCAGTTTCTTTCCCTGAAGGCCTTTCTGGCCAGAAGAGTATATGTGAGTAAAAGTGGAGACACTTTTCATATTGTTTTAAGATAAATAGCCAAGCAAATAAATACTTCTTTTTTAAAAATTCAAAGAATATGAAAAATTAAAAATGCCTTTTTATGATCCCTTTATCTCAGGATTAATCATCAGCAACTGGCATTGGTGGCGAGATTTAGAAGTAAAAATGGGACATGTTTTTCCTATCGTCACTTAGAATGCGGTTTATACATTGGAGCTTGTCCACCACAGAACAACCATCTCATTTTTTCTTGGCAGCAGTTTCCATAGCAAGGATCTCTTTAATTTATTAGCTTTTTTCCTGTTAATGGGCAACTAAATTTTCTATAGATTTTTCTATTTAAAAACCTAGATACTGAATTTGAATGTATCAGAGGTCCACTTACAATGCTGGCCACAGATCTTAGGCAGGCTTGGGGATAGTCACATTTGTCAGCTTTGATCTAGTTCTTTTTCCCAAAAGCCAAAACGCAATTCATAGTCAGGAAGTCGCCTTCTCACCCAGCACACAAAGGTAAAGATGAAACCTCTTTTATTTTTTTAATTGATTTTATTGTACATTTTATATATATATCATGATCACAATTATCACTGAGTATTTGTACCAGAACATGACACAACTTCATTTTCATTTTTTAAAACCTCTTTTATTTTTTCATCTCTGTCTTCCCCAGCCTTTCTTCCTACCTGACTCTCTTCCTCATTTTCAGATAGAAAATGTAAAGTTTCCAAGAAAAATTTAGAAATGAGGCCTGAGTCTGTGCCGACCTCTTTGGAGAAGTAACTTCATTATCTTTTTCTGGCTGTATAGTCTTAGTTTCCTTCTGCAAGTTCTGTAGATTGTTCTGCATCTGGGAGGTAAAGGCTGTTATGGGTGGAAGATTTCCTGTGACTGGAAGCTGATGGCCAAAGATTCAATTTAGTTGCAATTTCACATTGAACCTGGCATTCCTAATTCCGATGAGGCGCTAGTGATCCAAACTGTGGCATTTCGAGGCACATGTTTGTGGGACCCACACCTTCGTCACTGAAAATGATAGAGTGTATTGGGAAGCGGAAAGCCGAACAAAGAGGACAGCTTTCAGACGCGCATTTTAAAAGGCCAGAGTTCTGCGTGTTGTGTTTGTACTGTCGGCCCACGGAAGCCAGACAAGATTTAGGAAGAAAGAAAGGCTATTTACTAGAACAAAATACATGATAGTTCACATTACACATTTTCTTGATGGACACAAAGTGACATCCACACTGATTGACTGTCGGCATGCGTGATGGATAAGCCAGTCTCAGGCAAGTGCCAGAAGGATTATCAAAAGAGAGCTGTCTGTAGTTGTTCCCTCTCTGAGGAGATTGACAACTCACCCTAACAAAAGGAAACATTAGTGTGCTATTTGCGTCTCCCAAAGAGACTGTGATAAGATGACGTGATAAATGGCGGGGTGGGGGTGGGAGGGAGGTTGCCATAAAAACACATAAGGTAGCTGAATCGTGAAATGCACAGAAAACCTCCGCTAGCACAATTGATGAGGCTTGTTTATTTTAGAAAGGTGAGCTGGTCTGAACAATGGAAGTGTCTGCAGCTATCTTAGATGAGAGCATAAGTTCTGACACCAGTGCTGCTAACAGCCTCAGGAGATGTCTCAAGTCTTGTGTGCTTTCCCACTGCTCAGACCATGTCCTTCTGTACTGATAATTCTCATGGGAGGACAGACAGCCAACACGGTGGACAAGGAGCAGGTCTTTCTCCTGAGCACAACCCGGAGTGCGCTTTGGATTGGCAGAGCTGCAAGAATAGGAGTCATATGGTCCAGGATATAGAAGATTTCTATCGTGATTCCAAAACAAAAACCCAGACGGGATTGCTCCCAAGAGCCTTACCTGAAACGGCAGCCACTGCCACCCCTCATTAATTGCAGGTGTGGCACCAGTTTGGAGTGGTCTCAGGTCACTGTGGCAGGTTTGCTTCCCAGGTGAAGTGCTGGGAACTGGTTGCACATGGAGATGTAAAGTGCTTTGCAGATGCTGAAAGCCGTGAGCATCTTCAGGAAGCGCCCTCTTTCCCCTTTGGAACCCTCCATTTTCCCAGAAGTTTTAGCCCTGATAGTACTGCTGGAATAGGAGGGTCTCTCTAACCCAAGACAGGTCAGACTGTGGCTAACAGGTTGGAGGGGCTTCTTTGGCCTGAGCCGAGGTGGTTCTGGATCTCAAAGTTCTCCATAGAACTCAGTCTTGGGTTTAGCATTCTGTCTTAGGAATTCTCAGGAACTGACCTACATTAGGGTCTTCACAAATGCTGACTGAACTTGCTGCCCAGAGGTGCTGAAGACTCTGGAGGGAGCTTTTGTCCAGCTTTGGCGATCAAGAACAGGATTTGGATGGGCCTGAGTCGCTCCTCTATAGGCTTAGGTCAAAGCCAGGAATCTCTACCCTCCCACTCATCTAGGCTAACTTTGGCTTTTGGAGTTCATACTAGAGTTTTCCCATTAAACCCTCACTCGTGTCTAGGATTAGCAGAGTTGAGCAAGGAGGACACTGGCATGACTCTGACCCAGAGATACTCAGGAGGGGCAGTGACCGAAGCTGGGCTCTGCACAGAGCTCTGAGATCCAGAAGCATGTCAGCTCAGGCCAAGAGCCTCCTCATCCGTTAGAATCCAGACAGGCTCCTGCACGTGCCAGAGGAGAGCCAGCTACTGGCAGGGCTGAGGCTGATTCTCCTGAGATTTCTGCAAGCACCCCCGAAGTGAGGGGTTCATGTTCTGCCCATGTTTGATGTTAGTGGAAAACAGGCTTAGTAGATTAAACAGAGCAAAACAATGATAAGAAGGGAAGTCTTTCTGATGAATGTTTCTTTAACTCTTATTAATGTTTACTCTGATCAGTGTTTCTTTTGGCCTCTTCTTACACCCTTTGGATACCCTCTCTCACTCTGTCTTTGAAATGCTTCATTTCTGCTGAGACTGAAGGCAGTTTGAGTCTTTCTGTGGTTAACCTTTAATTCCTGTGGTTTGCATTTCTCATAAAGCTGTTCGCTTGAGGGTGACCGGATGAGAGACCGCAGTGACCCATTCAGTCTCTCTCCTGGGCGATGCATAGTCAGGCAAGTTCTACTGGTGCCTTTCTTGTTCCATGGGTGGACCTCAGATGTGGACTTCACAGAAGAGAAATTGGCTTCTCTCTGAGGCCAAACTTTACTTTCTGTAGGTCTTTTAGATTTGACTGAGCCCCTGGAAAACCCATATGACAGTGTTATCTTGTGTTTCCTTTTAACCCTCGTCTTGTTCAGATCCATGAGCAACCACTCCTTTAAAAATAATCCTGAGGGTTGGGGGTATAGCTCAGTGGGAGAACATTTGGCTAGCATGCACAAGGCCCTGGATTTCATCCCCAGCATAAACAAATAAACAAATGAATGAATGAATCTGATTCCCTTAGAGGTTATGGGATTTTCTAACTCTGTAGAGTACTGAGGCAAATTCAGTTTTTCAAGGAGGCCTAGCTCTAAGGTAACTTAGCAACTAGTAGATGAGGGAAACATCCAAGTGAACAAAAGTCAGAGATGGACAGATTTGTGAGGACCACGGAGAAAAAGGGAGGTGAATCAACAAGCTAGAAAGAAGAGTCAGGGACAGTGTGGGGGGGGGGGCTTGTTGGTGGAGGGGGACAGGAAGGGAGAGAGAACACGGAGCAAGGCAGCAGAGAAGAGAAATCAATTTACTAGGGCAAAAACCTGGAAAGCAACAGCAGATTCACGAAGCAGCATGACCCAGAGAACAGTTCCTCCTGAGAGCAGAGCTGCATCCATCTGACAGGAGAGCTGGCTGGCTCACGAGCCCCATAGAAGACTTATCTCAAGCAGTTTCATCCTCAAAGCTGTGTTTGTTTTATGACATGACCTTGAAATGGAAATACCAGTAGTATAAACTAGCGATTGTGCTTTCCAGCTCTTCTGTTTTTGAGGATGCTGTCGCAATCCCAAATGACTGATGTTGACCACCCAACACACCACAGAATAAACAGAAAGATGAAGCACCTGGATTAACCCAAATCCATGGCCACAGCTCCTGTGCTATTCATCTTTACAAGACAAAAATCTACCTCTGAGTTAGCTGCCTTTTAGAATTAGCTGTAAAAAATGAGAAACTAATATTGAGATATAAATTGTGATGGATTGAACATTATCATTGGTTAATTCAGGTATAGCTAGGAGACGACTGTATATTCTTAATCAATTATGCTGGAAGATAATCACAAACACTTAGCTAGTACCTGTTGCCTTAACGTAGATTATTGAAGAGAAAGCATAATATGATTTACTGCCCTTCCTCCATATATTTGAAAATATAACAAAAATTACAAGTAAAATGTAACAAAAGTTCTAGGAGTAATGTCAGATGCAGACCATATGTTTTTGTCAGTTTTTAATGAATATCATACAGTAGGACCATCATATGTAAAATATAACTTCAAATATATCTGGTGTTTTATACAATAAAGTAGAATGAAGGGGTCTATTTTCCCTGGTTATGTCTGAATATGGTTTTATCTAAATTATACATCAAAGGAAGCATTTGAATTAAATGAAAACACATTCAATATTAGTGTGTGAATCAACAAATACTGGTTTTATCTAAATTATACATCAAAGGAAGCATTTGAATTAAAAGAAAACACATTCATTATTGGTGTGTGAACCAGCAAATATCGGGCATGAGGACTATTATTGTGGATCTTTATAAAGCAATATGATTTTTGGAAAGAAAAAAATATTCTTATAGGGAAGAAATGGAGAGATAAAAATACTTGCAGATAGTTACAACTAACCATGGCACAGAGAGAACTGGTTTTCTAGCTTAACAAAATACATGGCTAAATCTAATAAACTAAGTGAAAATAAAGGAAGAAGTCTTTAGGATACCATGGAGCAGTTTAAGTAATTTGATTTGTTTTTAAGACTAATTTTTCAAACAGCTGTAAAACCATTTCCTACTTTACTTTGGTCAAATTAAAGGGAAAAGAAAATCAAACAAGCAAACAGCAATGCTAAGCAAAATCAATGATCACACAAAAGAACATTCATGTTTGCCACTTTGGGGAGCAGTGTTCATGTCTGTGTACTTGGGGCCCTTTTTCCCAGAGCACCTCTCTATGTTTTCTGACCACTGGGGCCTTTTCTCCTCTCCAGTGACGGGCACCTGGGCTGCCCAGAGTCACTCCCAGCAGTTCAGTCAGTACCTGGGCACACAGAGGCAGTGCCTCGGAGCCGCTCTGTCTTCCCTGCACCTAGGCCAGCTCTGGAAGGCAGAGAATGCTGCTGGCCCACCTTGCCTGATAGACTCCAACATTTTCATCGTTGCTCAAAGTAGATTCTCTGATCAGATGTACAAACATTTGGTTCTGCTGGGAAAAAACCCAACATCCGTACTGTACCCAGGCCCGTGTGTGAATGCATGCCGCCAACAACCAATCACCAACACGCCCAGGACTGCCATGGGTCAGCCACTGATAACTTTGCAAGGATCTACTGTTAAAGCCAGAGCTCACTTTCAGTTAAACTGTTATCAGATATAAACATGATCTTTATTCTTTTGGTGAAAGAGTATGTTTCCTCTCTAATTTTTGAAAGACCATCTCATGGTAAAACATTACTTCATTTGTCCCAAATTAAACAATTTAATATTTTAGAAAAGCATTGGTATTTAAATGAAAATAATTAATATAGTCTGTAAAGTGAAAGGCAGAGTTTCATCTTTAAGACAAAAAAAAATTAGAGGAAGAAAGACATGTATTGTCTATTTAACAATCAAAACACTACAATAAAATAAAATAAAATTGTGGTATCACAATAATGAGTTCTCTTTCAAATGGTTTGCTCTGAACTAAATTGTGTCCTTTATGGAATAGAATGACAAATTGTTTAATTCGGTATCAAATATTCATGAGCTGCGAATGTGCTGCCTCACCAGCACGGGTGTAAGATCATAAACAAATACCGGAGCACGAAGAGAGACAGAAGCTGGTGAAGTGGACGCCTGCGCCGGTTTTCGGCATCGCTATGGCTCCGAGTCTGTGAGGAGGGAGAAGCGAGGAGAGAGACAGAATACGCCCTTCTCTGCTCTCGGGAAGTTCGCTGTGGGGAGAATGACAGGGTAAGAGAGGAAGCCAGACGTGCATTCTCATGGCCCCTTTTCACCCGCAGACCAGAAGGATCCAAGCAAATCAGGAATGAGACTATAGGAGAACAAAAATTCCTATATATCTCGAGATGGAGCAGGGAGTATTTATTAGAATAGAGAGGACAGGCAGTTTTCTTTTAAAGGTTGGAATGGTTAATTATTCTGAGTCCTACTTAAGAATAAAATGGGTTCCTACTCTTCAGGGAGAACAGCATCCTACAAGGTGATACACACTGGCTACATGGACATTTGTTTGCCCGGTACCCGGCAGAGCTGCACAACAGACACTTCTGTAGAAACAGTGCAATGCACCTGGAAGAGCCGGCTGTCTTCTGCAGGCTCTGAGAGTTGCCTTAGACCTCCTTGGGATGAAGTTATTCTCTTAGAATGACAGATTGCTTCCTCAGTGCCAGCCAAAATTTTCTCTCTCCTCACAGACTTCTGCTTCCTAGCAGTGGGGGGCAGCGTTCCGGAGAGGAGTGGGTATCCTTTGCCCTGCAGGGGGCAGGCTGCACACTTCCCAGCCACGGGGCTGGCCTCCTTGGCTTTTTCTAGAACTCAGGAGTTGGGAAGGGGCCGGACACCACTCCTGTCACTGGGATTACCATCTCCCTCTCTGTCAGCGCTCCTTAGCAAACCTCCAAGTACTCCACCAAATTGGAATCAGCTCGGTCAGACAGTATGAAGAGTGTTTGCTGGTACTTCTACCGTCTCCTGTTAGCAAAGCACATTCGTTCTCCCCTTCCGAGAAGAGCTTTTCCCACCTCTAATCACACCTAATCTTTCTGCAAAGATGTTTTCCTAAAAAAATCGTGTAAATCAAGTTTTTGTAAATCTAATCATATGTTTTATGCATCAGGAGAACTTGGAATGTAAAGAAATTCTGTGGTGCACCCTTCTGAAAAACGAAGATTTGCTCCCTTATTATTCATTTTTGTAAATCGGAATGATTATTCACTGGGTTGAAAGAGGTTTGCCTTTATGTAAGCGTTTGCATTTGATGGCTCTCCGTTTCTTATGTTGAATGAGCCCCTGTGTGAGCGCACCTACTATCTTCAGCAAACATGGTCCCTTATTCCGAGGCCCCAAATAGCTTCTCAATTGTGCGCCCAGCGAGTGTCATTGTCTGGTTGAGAAAAACAGCGGGAAACCTCACCCCACCCTGTCCTGTCAAACCACATATCCATTTCAGACCGCCTCGGTCTACCCTTCACCTTCTCTTTTTGCACATGAAAAGATCGCAGAATTCCACATTTCAAATAGGTGGGTCCATTAAAGTTCCATCCAGGCGGAATTTTCTGGGTGGAGGGACATGGGTTGTCTCAGAATATGGTCTCTGAGAGGAAGCTAGAAAAGAGAAAGGATTGTGCTCATTCTTTTCAGCAGAGACCACAGGGTGCTAAGTAAGGACCAGTTTAGCAATCGCAGCGGGATGGAGAAGGGCGCCCAGCGCTCTCCCGCGGACCTCGTTCCAAAGGAGAACTTTCTTGCGCTGTTTTTACCCTCTATCCCTTGGATCCCAATTAAGGTAAATGATACATGTCTTTCCTCATGATAGAAAGGCAGCTCTCTCGCCCTCTCTCTCCCTTCCTCTCTCTCTCTCTCCCTTCCTTTCTCTCTCTCTCTCTCTCTCTCTCTGTCTGATGAGCAGCGCAAATGATCTGATATTTGATGAAGGCAATTTTGTTAGGGAGAAACTTCTCCTACAAAGATGTCCTTGTGTTACTTGAGAAATTCCCCAAACCTTAATTCCAAGCCTAGGAAGTCTTACTGCATCTGAGCTGGGCAAACTGGAGTATCCTTCACTAAAAGAAACTGAAAAGGGGTAGGAAGAATGGCGAATGGCTGAACACAGATGTCAGTTGAAGCCCTTGGGAAAAGCCTCTGCCCGGGATGAAGTCGCCCGCCGAAACCTGTTCAATCAGAGCTTCGCCCATTCTTGCTGAGCGAAAAGTTAGAGGCAGCAGGGCGACGAGGCGCCTCGCATTCCAGCAGGGGGAGCTCTAACTCTGGGAACCCGACCGCGGTCCCCGACACTGGTTAACCGAGGCCAGACTTTTCCAAGTTCAGGCTTCTCGGGTCGGGGGAGATAGTCACCAGGTTCACAGGTGATGACGCTGAACCAGAAACGGAGCCCTCTGCCTGGTCCCTGGACAAGGAAAACAGGTGATTCCTTCAGAGAAACACAGCTGAAAGGCATTTTTGGAGCAGGTAACCAGTCTTACAAAGGCAGCAAAGCAAGTGAGGAGTGAAAATAAAGCCCCCAACCCGCTCTCTCCACGACTGCCCCTCATCGCTGAGTCCCCCACACCTGCCAAGGCGTGTGCAGCGGGCGCCACGTCTTAGGCTGTAAAACTGCCAGTGGCAATGATGGGCCAGATTTCCCTTGGCTGCTGCCTGGTGCCTGCTGCTCTCCCCTTGGGTTCTAGGAAGGAAAACAGAAACCTCCTCAGCTGCAGCGATATCGTGCCGAGCCTCCGCCGGAGGGTTGGGGTGTGTGTGCACGGGGTGTAGGTAACAGAAACACCTCAGCGGCTTTTGGGATTTCTGGGAGCCGCCTGCCTGGCCGCGCTGAGAGCTGTCTGGTGCAGCCAGGCTGGCCCTAGGGTGCTGTCCGTGGTCACAGTGATGGAAAAGTCACGCCTGTCCCTAGGAGCTTCCCCTCTGCCCCCAGCTCTGTCAAGGAGCCCTTACAAGTGCTGCAGGGAAAACAAAGAGATGTAAAAACCCGCTTGACTGTATCCTGTTCGGCCTTTGCAAAACTTCCCTCGCGGCGCTGTTTCCTCTGCACAGAGCTCTTACATCTCAGGCCCCACTGTCCGGTGGGTGGTGCGCGCTTTGGAAATGCTAAGCACGGTAACGGCGCAAAGTGCAAGCGAAAAAGGAAAATGTGTGTCTCTGTGAAGCAGTTCTGGACCTACCTGGCAGCCGCTATGATTTCTGATGAAACAGTGACTCTCTGGGCTTCCGTTTCCTCTTCTGGAAGATGATTCTTCTATTCCCACACAGACCGGCGGCTCCTGGAACCGGGACGCCGGTGCTGCAGATACCCTCGGGGCTCCTGACACCGTGTCTCTGGAGACCAAAGCTGGGTCATACATTTATGCTGAAAGTAGACTGTAGACTTTTGCCTCAGATGAACAAATGAACAAAATCACATGACAGGACAAGCTAATATTTCCTTCTCTTCCTGTTTGTTTACACATCACACCAGCGCGGTGGCTACTTGTGTATCTTTATCTTGTCTGCTTTGCGCACTTGATAGTTGATTATCATTCCCTTAGCTTTTCATATGCAAGACGATCTAGATTTCTGTTTTATTTTGCTTTAATTCATGCAGTGAATGAGTTTTAATTGTTGAGGATATTTATTCAGAATTTAACAGAGTCCACAGATTGCCAGAATGAGTAGGAAGAGCTAGAGGGTGAGACTTCGGGACTGATATAAGAGAAACAGGGAAAATTGTAAAGTATCCGTCTGCAGATGCGTGTCTGAGTTGTTACGAAAGGCGAAAGGCGCTGCTTAGGGTGGGCAGGTCCTTTGTATTAGCCAGGCATTTCGATTTTCTTTTTGCAAATCCCTGCTTTGTTTAAAGTGAAGAGACAAAATTATCACGAATGATAATCCCTGGGGAACATTGGCCTCCTATATCAGAAGGAAGGCAGGGAAGTGTGGCTTCACAGAGTGACATTACTGACCATCCCCTTGGCTCAGGACCACCTTTGTGACCTTCTTTGATAGTGTTTACTCAACAAATGTTTATTGTACCCTAACTCTGTACCAGAGACTTATCCCCTTAAGAGGAAAGTATTTTTTCCCTCTCACGCTCTGGATCCTCCATGGAACCTTTCCTGATATTTCCAGCCTTAACTGGTTTTTAAATGGTTACAGATGGTTTTACACAATTAGCGCTCATTAGATATGCCTTGCTTGGTGGTTTCATATGAAGCCTTAGGGTGTGAGCTTTAGGAAAGCAGGGCTTATGTTCAGCAATCTTTTCCTTGCCCACAGTACCTCTGTAGATACGATTCACCAAGTCAGAGCACGTAACCACAGCATCTGAGGAATCCTTTAGACTCTAGGTCCCTGCCCTGTGGAGCAAGAACCTGTGTTCTCTGTCCAGGACTATATGTTGTGCTGCCCGGGCTCTGACAACTCTCTGTAACATCATCTCTTTACTTCAGTTGGTTTCTGCTGGTTTCAGAATTAGAGGGTCTGGTTTGGGGTTTACTTTTCACTATTATTGATAATATTGTATATTAAGATTTGTGGAGTTTGACAGAATTAAATATCTTTCTGGGTGGTCTGAGTTCATCTCTGAGGGCGGCTTCTACTGATGTGGTCTTTCCCCTGGTGTTCTGTGTTAGCAGATTGTGGCTAATTATGAGCACTGCAGGCTGGCACTTGGTATGGCCACAGATGACACCAACATCCCAGGTGGCCCAGAAGCTGGTGGGGCACAGTGTCTGAGAACCTTCGGAGGGGCCCCAGGGAATTGAGCAGTGTGGCTGTGGCCTTTGTCTTTGCCTTTCTCATGTGTCTCCTGCAGGTAACCTCTTCTACCCCATCTATTGTGGGATCTCATCCAGGATTTCACCATCCAGGTTTTGACTAAGAAAGGTTAGGCTGACAAATATTTACAGAGGGACCCTATCCAAGTTGCATGAAAACAACTGATCTTGTGTATCCCAGACTCTTTACAGAGCCAAACTTAGCTGATCTTTCCCCGTTCTCTCAAGCTGTAACAGTATACACGTTTTCACAATTGACAGAAGGCTTTCATGCAGTGCCAGGTGAGCTAAAAAGCAAACCTGGAGTGCTGAAGGAGCTGTGGAGTAGCGGGGACCAGAGGATTGCACACAGGTGGAGAAAGGAAGCAGGGGTTTGGCTTTTTCTTCACACAGAGTGTTTTGCCTCGAACTGCAGTTGTTGGTGTCTGTGTGGACTGTGGCGTGGTTCAGTCAGAGTGGTCAGTCTGACCATGTGATACTGAAACTCGGCCCCTCTTGATGAGCAGGGGATGGTAATGATGATCTGCCACCTTCAGCCTTCACTCTGTGTCAGGCATTGAGCTCAGATCATCTCGTTTTTGCCCAGTGGATTGATTCCCTCCCCCCAGCAGCATGTTTTACTGTCTGGGACTGTTCATCCTGACCTGTGTGCATCACTGGATTGAGAAATGCCTTGCAGATGTGTGGCGTGTGCTCCTGGGTGTCCAGGTAGGTACGGAGCTGCAGCCTTGTGGGGGTGACCTGTCTGTTGCTATCTGATGCTACTCCCTGGCTCCACTTCGCACACAGCAGGACTCAGAGCTTTGTTCCATCACACATTTCTGCCATCATGTTGTGGCCTTGCAACCAGCTAGGTGGAAACTGAATTCCCTTCAAGAGTGAGCTAAATTAAACCTTTTCTCCTTTAAACTGTGAGCATTGGATGTTGGGTCCAGCAGTGAGAAAGCTCCGTTGCACAGGGCTGATCGGAGCAAGGTTGCACCAGCACTGACTGAGAGCTATTTGGAGCTTTTGTCTCGCATGGTGCCAGCTTGGTGCTCCTGGTACGTACTGGGTCTTTCTTTTCTGTCCTTCGAGTCCAGGACCTAAGCTGCCCCTCCCCATCAGACCCACAGTGCTTTGCGGAGGTCAGTCCTCAGTGTTCATTGAGTTCAATGGGGTCCAAGTGAGAGGGAGCAAATCAGTCTGCTCTCTTAGCCAGAGAGGAGAAACAGTGAAAACCTAGACGGTCACATGGCCAAATTCATGGACACCTAGTGTAACGAGGCCAGGGCTGGGGCTTTGGTCCCCAGTCTTTGTCTCTTGGTTCTTTGCCCATAGCACTGAATTCAGGCCCTTTTTATCTTCTGTTTGTCTCCTGGGATCTCTTCACTTCTAGTTATTGTCTGTTTGGAGAACTTGTACTGCCTGGGACAAGCCCTGTCTCTGCCCTCCACCTTCTCAACCTGGAGTCCCAGACCCTAAACTTAGCGTACCGTGGGTTAAGTGCATGATTCCCTCAACCAGCTACAGTGCACTTCCTTTTAAGCTCCTTGGATTCATTTCACAGGTTGAAAGTTTTATTATGTGTCCATGGAAGAACCTTGTTAGAGCTGGAAAAACCAAAATCAGAACGAGGCCTCAGGGGAAGGGAGGCCTTGGAGGGCTAGGACAGGCAGAAGCCCAGAGTGGCTCTGAAGAAGTTTGCTGGAAAGGTGATTACACTTTCAGTCTGGGTGGTGCTGCTAACAGACATATAGGATTTGTGTCTCTTCTTTACCTCAGAGCTTCTGTGGTGGTTTCCTCCTCCTCATCCTGCTTCTAGCTGCCTCTGCTGCCTGACTTGACTTCCTTGGCCCCCGCAGGGCAACTAACTCTAGCTCATGGAACCTCGGAGCAGCTCCAGGTCCCACCAACCTTGAGCCTTGTTCACAGCAATTCTGGAGGTTCTATGGGGGATCACTTCCCTGGCTGTGGACCAACATGTGTGTTGGCTACACTTCAGATCAAAAGACACACTAAATTGTCAGCTGTCCCTTAGGCTGGGACCCATGGCTGTCTTCTTCAAGACCGTTCCAATGACCTCCAGGTCCTGTGTTAAGTGGTGCAAACCAATCATATCATATGATCCCACTAATATGAAATGTCCAGAACCAGCAGGTTTCTATAGAAAGTGGATTATCACTTCCCTAGGACTGGGGGTGAGGGGAGTAGAGTGGAGATGACAGTTTAGGAATGTGGACTTCCTTTGGGGGGTGATAGAAATGTCCTGAAGTTGACTGTGCTCATGTCTGTTCACCCTTGTGAGGATATTGACAGTCACTAACTCGTACATTTGTACGATCATACGAAATAAAGCTGTTAAGGAAAGTTGTTTTGAGAACACCTTGCAGTAACTGGGCCTCCACTGGGGTCAGCTGCTCTCCTCTCAGCTCCTGAAGCACCTGGTGCTGATCCTGGCGCCACTGGCTGCTCTCCATTAGGCTGGTGCCTCGCCAGCAAGTCCCTGCCCCTGGACTCTCAATGACCTTTCACCTCTGTACTCTGGCATATAGCCACTGCCGCCGCCGCCGGAGGGAGCTGAGAATGTGTCTGCTGCAATTGGGATGGACGGAAGGAGCAGAATGAAGGCTGGATGCCAGGAATGGCCGGTTGTCATCTCTGCCCATGACGATACCATCTGCTCTGAGAAATCCTACCAGGTGCATGAGAGATGTGCACCAGGGAGAGAGGGAATGAGGAGCTCAGGGCTCAGTACAGATCTGCCACTGTCGTCCGCTGGAGAACCGAAGGCACAAATGACACAGGTGTGTGTTTTGGCCAGTGACTCTCAGAGCAGTTATGCAGGGTAGCTGCAAACTCCCAGGGCCTTGGGTTCTACCTATGTGCACCATGATTTTTTCTGGCAGTCTGGGGCACAATCCACCCCTTATGCTGAGGGCAGGCGCAGGCTCAGTAACACTTTGTAGACCCAGTGTCCCTGTCCTTTCTGTTCTGTGCCAAACCCTTTGATAAAGACATGGGGCAGGGGGTGGGGAGGTGGGGGGTAGGAGAAGAGGGAGAGGTGGGGAGAAGAATAGCCTTCTCAGAACTATTGATTTGAAATATGAGGCATCTTATTGATAAAAGCAGAGCCCAGACAGGAGGAAGCAGTTTGATATAGTGCACTGTTTCAAAAAAATCATGTGCATCTGTTTAGCACAATATACAACATAATGATAGCAATCTTCCCTGTTTGTATCTATTCATCTGATTATACAGAGTAACAATTCTTTTAGTTACACATTTATTTACCCAGGGATTTTTTTAATGGATAATAAGTTAGTAAATCAGATAGCATGTGTTCTGGATAATACTTTAGTAAACTGTCTACCACACAAAGCAGTTGTGATGCACATTTTATATAATATCCAGTGTTCCATTAGTACATGTAGCACAATGTGCGGCTACGCACAGCTTTTTAAGGAGGACAAAGCATATTTTAATGATTATTTAATGCTGTTTGATCTAGACACACATTATGTTGAAAAGCTAGATTTCAGTCCTCCATACACCACAGCTGTAATGAGAAATGTGAACTTATTTGAAATATAACCCAGTGGTCTTTTGATGCAATTGCCATGGCTGTTTGTGCTAAAGTTTCTTGTCTTTTACCCAAGGATATAGCATGAACTTTCTCACTGGTGAAAAACACATACTTGAACCATAAAAGCATAGCTTTTATTTCACGGCAAAATCCTGAACACTAAAGAATAAAGCAGAGTATTTAGTGTAGGGCATTGAAAGATAATAAAAATATAAATAGTTCTTTCTTTCTGAAGGGAAGATAACAGAAATGAACAAAATTCCTGGTTCTGTTGGGACTGCTGGCCCAGGGAGTGTTACGGCTCAGGCTTTCAGCTGAAGAGGGAAGAGGAGTCCTGCCAAAGAGCATGGCTTGATTTTCTTAACTCCTCCTACTCCAGGCCACCCAGTAACCAGGGAAATGACCTTGCCACCATGCAAGGTTCCCCACGTGCACCAGCAGCCCCTCACTTACCCACCCGCACCTGCTTGCGAACTGTTCCCCTGCTCTGCGCCTCCTGACGCACTTGCGGCGGTTTCTCAGGACTCTTAGGATGAGCTCTGTTGTAGTTCTGGAGCACATTATGCCCTTCTTTTCCTCTTCTTCCCTTCTCCTTTCTTCTTTCCCTCCTTCCCTCTTCCCTTTCTCTTTTTGCTTTTTTTCTGCTTACCTTGTTCTCAAGAAGATTTCTAAGTCAGATCTCCATTTCATGTGGTGCTGGTAGAGTAGTTCTGGAAAGTGAAGTCTGAGTCCTTAATGGGTGATGAGGAAAGAACATTGGCAGGCAGGTCTGGGCTGCTTCCGGGCAGGATCTGCAGGTGAAGTCAGCTCAGAGACTGGTAAGAGTAGGGCTTTCTGCTCTGGTTGTTGCATGCCAGGGGAGCCTTGCTCAGTGAGGACTTGCTGCTCCCAACTTGGTGTTTACCCTCGGTCCCTACACAGTGCAGGTGACCTGACAGCTGCCCAGCCACTGTCTGCACAGTTTGGGGAGGAAATTCCTTGGGAAGGAATGAAAAGGTACTGGAGATATGAGCAACTCTCTTGAAATAATTTAGCAAAATTAGATTTGTTTCAGAGCAAAAAAGCCTTAAGAGAAAAGGAAAGAAAATTGGCATCGCTCACTACAGTTACCACACATCTCACAGTTACAGTCATGTTTTGAAGGAAGAATTACCATCTCCCTTTTCCCAACAAGGAACAATATGTACCTTTGTCCTTGCTTCACATCCGGGAGCTCTGAGGCTATTGGTCTGATCTGGGACCAGGGATTCAGTGTTCTTAAATAACCTGCAGGGTGCAACTAACAACCTGGCAAAAGCTAAAAAGAACCTGTGGGTTACACCATCCCACTGCAGAACCTGCTTTCCTGGTTCCCACTAACAATGTTTGACTTAGGGCTTTTGACTCTTCTATGGTGCAAAGCAATGTCCATGCAGTAGAAACCAGTCTTTGTCTCTTGTATCTGGACCAGTGATATGCAGAATGATACCTTCTCATCAAGCTGGGCAGTGTGGTGAACCACAGTGTCCTGTGAACAGCAAGGAACAATGATGCTCTACCGTGACCTGTGTTACTAAACCAGGCTGCTTGCTAGGCTAGGTGGATTCAATGCATTTTTGATTAACAATATTCGCAGCTTCCCAGGCACTGATCGGGAAGTAATCTTATCTTCAGTTGAGGAGCATCTGTATAGCCCACATACATTTACCTGATCCACATAATTTATAATCAATGAATGTCCTGCCAGTTATACCACAGAGTGTGTAATAAATAGCGGATGACCCCAGGCACCACTATCAGTCCTTCCTATGAGCTTGTCCAGCTCTGGCCATGACACATTTTCTCATTTCAATTCAGAATCTTCAGATGCGATAAATAAGTTCCTTGAGCTATGTTCTAGGAGTGGTTGTAACATAACAGAAACGCTGAAAGAAATCAAGACAGAAAATGATCAAATGGAGCTATATCTCTATGTGGTCAAAATTTGGGATAAAAGTTTAAAACTTGGACAATTCCTATGGTTTGGTTGTTGTTCATTTTCATGATGACAGGTTGTGATCTTGAAACTTGCTGGATTAGATTTTTGTTGGTTTCAGTAATTGGAATCTAGCTATTTTCCTGACAGAGGCTCATGCTGTGGCATAGAAATTGTAAGTCCTAAGCCTGAGATATTACATGTAACTTACACTTAAATCATAGCTAATTCCCTCAACGAACTTTCTGTATTTTCAGTGTCTTAGGCATTCTCTTGATATAGTAATACAATCACTTTCCCCTAAAGCTGTGAGTGTTATTTATAAGGTACGATCTTCAAAAAACAAAAACAAAACAGATGAAAAAAAATCCAAACAAAAAAATATATACCTAAGTATAAACATTGTGGTTATGTTCAGAAATATTGAAACTGACAGAGGAAGTATTTTGAAATGCTTATAATGTCTCTCCCTGTCGATTACATACATCTAAAATAATACTCAACCTAAACCTGAAAACTTTAGAGAATTTTAAAACTGCTTCTGTCTGTGTTCTATTTATCATTCTCTTCCAAGACAATGGCACTGGGTCATTTTCAAGAGCCTTTTTTCTTTCTTTCAAATGACTTGCATCTTAGTTCAATGCCTTGCTGTAATAAAAGCCTCTTATTTTAAACATATGGAGCAGAGATTTAAAACATTAGCATTTTTGTTGAAAATCCTTTAAAATGAACAAATATGTTTCCAAGGCTTTCTCAGACTTGACTTTCTTTGAACTACTCTGGGCATATATATATTTTTTACCTGTTTCTAATTCCAGATTTTATTGAAGAAATAAAAGTAGAAATATTACAGGTGGTTTAATAAGGGAGAAGATGAACCAAGCTAAGGATGCTTAAGTCCAGCCAAAGTTTTCCGCATGAAACAATGTAAAGATCAGGAAGACAGATATTGAAACCAGAAGGTCTGAGATTGATTCTGGTCAGGTATTTCTCTCTCTCTCTCTCTCTCTCTCTCCTGTCTGTCTGTCTTTCTACTTGCAAAATGGTGCTAGTTCACGGTGACAGAATGACCATGAGGACTGAATAAATTAATATCTATGAAACACTTAGACTGCTACTCAGAAAGTGCCCCGTACATGACAGTTCTTACTCTGCTAGTGGAAGCAGATACTTAGCCCATGATGGAGCGTGTAAAGTCACACACAGTCGAATGTGTAGAGCTTTTTGTGTGTGAGATGGAACCCCATGCCCATGGAGGCTATGGAGTCATGTGAAATAGTGATTTTCCCACAAAAACTTGGTCATTTGGATTTTTTATCCCTGGTATTGCTCTAGCAACTTCAATAGATGCTGAAGACAGGTGCAGAATTACTTCTTGCCAACTAGCTATTCTTTTTTGCCTAAACTCGAGGCTAAGATTTTAGTAATAGACCATGCTGTGAGCCTGGGCTTAGACAATCCAGACTTTTTTTACATAGGAGTTAAGTGTTGTAGAATATATTCTTTCCCCTCCGCTCTGCCCCTTTCCTGTCTTTCTCATTCTCCTCCTTTATGGCCAATTCTTTAAAAAGTCTCCTTTGTTTGCCACTTATTGCATGAGATCACAATACTCTTTCCAGCAAAATTAAATATGTGGGTGAAATAATTTTCTAAAGTACTTCTCTTGTCTTTTAAAGTTGGAACAACTTTGATTGTCAATTAAGGGGTCTTTTCTTCATTTTAAAAAACAATCCTCTGCAGACGTCTCATATTTTACTTTCATATATTTTGATTTGCTCAGTATATTATTCTTAAATCACATATTCAAATTCTTAACTACTGATAAATTTTGCCTCTGCAATCCCCTCTGGCATCTTGCAATCCCCTCTGGCATCTTGCAATCCCCTCTGGCATATAGCTGACATTCTCTAGCTCCTTTAACAAAATGCAATGGACCCAAACAGTTCCGTCTCTGCATGGCCTGTCCCACCATTGCCCTTTAAGTCAGGGCTTCCAGGGCTCGGAATGCCCCATACAAAGGATAAAGACACTTTAGTGCCATTGTCCCTGTTTGCTTAAGAGACCAGTTAGTCTGCTTAGTCACAATGAAGTTGTCTGACCAGGAACCTAGGAAAGGGGCTTCCAGGTATTATCTGAAGGCGCTTTTATTAGAATACTGGTTTGGGGATCTGAATGGATCTCAGAAAGCAGTTGGTTTGCCTGGAAATTTTCTAGATGAAGAAAGCAAAGGCTCAGAAGATGACTTTTCTTGGCTAAGCGCAAGTAGGTAATAGTAAAGTTAGCTCGAAAGTCTCAGTCCTGACTTCCTGTCTTGCGCTGATCCTCACATCCGTCACCCTTTCTTTCCTCAATATTCACTCATGCCTACTAGGTCCTTATTTCCCGATACTCAAGAAACCTATACTGATTTATTTCTGGCCTCAAAAACCTGGGTGACACATGGTTTGACACGTAGAAGAATGCTAAAGATGCACACAGAGCATTTGAATTGGGAACTACTATGGATGATCTAATGGTGTTCTTCTGTCACCATGGCATGCCACATCCACAGTGACACGTCCCATGCCACTTTAATGGTAGCATCCTGACCCAAATCAAGGCAGAAAGGACAGAGGACAATCAGGAAGGACACACGTACACTCTCCAACCCTACACAGAGACAGAGCCACAGCAGATGTGATCTATTAGACAGTCACAACGCTGACATGTTGGCAACATTTCCATAAACCCTTTTTAGATTTTTCCTCTCTCCAGCTCAGCAAGACAGTCACATTTTTCGGGGTCCCAAACAAACAATGGCATCCAAATGATACTTCAGAACAACCCGCGCCAGCGTGACAGCAGAGCTCACTCTGCCGCTGAGAAAGGGAGATCACCATATGCCCTGGGCCCTTTGTGCTGGACCACGCTGCCATTTACAGCTGCCCTTGCCTTTGTATTTTACTTCGGGAGACAAGAGCTCCGCTAATGCGCACAAAGGGGATTTGGGATTAGCCTTGTCTTGTATCTCTGGAACCTATAGCATCTTTCATCCTCACAAGGGTGGGAGGAGCGGAGGAGAAAGACAGGCGCCCAGGAGGGGGCCGAGGAGGAAGCCAGGCCAGGAAGAGGGGCGCTTTTCTAAACTTGCCGTCCCCTCTCAGCTCCTTGTGGCCTCACGGTGCGGAAGTGCCATCTGTTCCCAGGCTCCACGCGCTGGCGTTAGTTTCCCTTTCAGTCCCAGCCGATGTAGGAAGCAGATTATGAAGTAGCAAATATGCTGCCCACGGGTCGGCAACTCACTTTGTCCAGCTCCGGAAACTTAGGAGGAGACGTGCGGCCACCTCCGTGCTGGCCACTGGCCGCCTCGCAGGGTTCCTGCGCTTCATTTCTACTCTATTTTATTTAACGAGCCCTCAAATTGTACTTCCAAAAGGCTTTTCCAGCATGCGGGCTTAGCGAGAGGATAAATGACTCGAGAGCAGGGAACTATTTTCTGTCACATTCCCTTTTTTCTAGTCAACCACAGGCCTCTTAGGGGATGGACTTGATCCTATTTTCAAAACTACCGAGGGAATGAATGACAGGAGATTGGTTATAGACATCAGAATTTCTCCTTTTGCTATCTCAAAAAGGAGTTTAACCCTTTTTTTTTTGGTACCAAAGATCGAACTCAGAACTTTGCGCTCTCCAGGCAGATGCTGTGGTGCCTCTGAGCTACATCCCCAGCCTTTTAAACTCTTTTTTGATATCAGATATCCTTGAAGTAATCTTAGACCAGATATAGTAATCTTAGATATAGTAATCTTAGACCTGGGCTAAATAATTATTTTGTAGGCCTTTCTTTTTTGCTATTGTTAGACATTTTGGTTACTTTAAAAATTTTCCGTGCCGGCGGGGCGTGGTGGCTCAGGTTTGTAATCCCAGCATTTGGGAGGCAGAGGCAGGAGGATTGCTGTGATGTGAGTTTGAGGCTAAGCTCAGGGCCAGCCTGAACTAGAAAGCAAGACCCTGTCTCAAAAAAAAAAAAAAAAAAAAATCAAAGATAACATAATGCCGAATTCAACTTTTTTGTCTAAATGGCTCAAGTTGGCTTCCAACTTGAGATCTTCCTACTTCAGCTGCCAAGTGTTAAATTACAGTTGTACACATCACATACAGAAAGCTGAACATTTTTGGACATGAAGCCTTTCTTTATTTTTAGATTTACTTTCTAGAACTATATTGTGAGAAGTGAAATAATGGAGTGAAATTAGTGACATTTTGGATTTGATCTTCAAATTCCTCCATTTAAGAAAAGTTCACTATTTTAAAGAGCATGTAAAAGGGATGATGACTAGTTGTTACATTCTCTGAATGTATACATTTTCACTCAACCTTTAGCTGCTTAACTAGAGTTTTTGTCTATCAAATAGAAAATTTATTTTATTTTGCAGTGCTGGGGATTAAACCTGGCGCTTCACACATACTAAGCAGTTGCTCTATCGCTGAGCTACAATTCCAGGCCAAACAGAAAACCTAATTACCTTTAAGATCTAAGACTACAAAGTGGTATAAAATGTCTTCCTTATTATTATTTATACTAGTAGTAGTACTGGGGATCAAACTTGGGCCTTGTGCTTGCCAGGCGGTTATATCCCTGGCCTGTTCATTATTTTTATTAAGGATTCAATGCACATTTCAACTCCCTAGTAGAAAATATGAGTGAGTAGATTAAACAATTTAACTTAAAATTTGAGTTTACATTTAGGCTTTATAATCTTTTCTGTACGTACCATTATATGGAATTACAAAAGAGGAATAAAGATCAAATATAAAACTAAATGTTATGGATCGATATTGTATACTGATTTTTTAAATAGCCAAATTTAACTCTCATATACTTTTCTGTTGTTTTTGTTTCCATTGTGTTTAAACTGAGTTTATTGATACATTTACATTTACATTACCATCACATTCAACATTAAAAACTGGTACCTATATATAACACATCTCGATTTTCATTTTTTTCCTTTCCCCTGCCCACCTTCCTACCCTCACCCCTGTATATACAAGCTTTGTTTCTTTTTTTATATCAAATTGTTTCTTTTCCTCTTTTATTTTCTCTTACCCCTTGTTTTCTTTTTCCCTTTGTACATTTTCTTCCTATTTCATAGTGTCTATCATACATTCTGAACCTCATTTACACCTCTAGTTTCTCATACTAGAGAAACAATATGGTATTTACACATCTATGTCTTATTATCTTCACTTATGTTTATGTCATCAAGGTACTTCCATTTGGGTAGAAATGACTCAAATTTATCATTCTTTATAGCTGAGTAATACTCCATTTTATAAAAACCCCACATCTTCTTTATCCAGTTCCCTGATGATGGACATTTGGGCTATTTCAAGGTTTAGCTATTACAGACTGAGCTGCTATAAACATGGGTGCACATACATTGCTGTGGTGTGATGCTTTTAATGCTTTCATGTATATACCCAGCAGCAAAATACTGTGGTCAAATGGGACCTCTAATCCTAGCTTTTTGAAGAATCTCTACCCTAATTTCCACAGTGGATGCACCAGTCTATATTCCCACCAACAATGGAGAAGTGTTCTTTTCTTCCGAGAGTCCCACCAACATTTGTTGGTTGATTTCTTGATAGCAGCGATTCTTTGTGGAGTGAGATGAAATCCCAGTGTTGTTTTCATCTGCATCTCTCAAATGACCAATGATATTGAACATTTTTTTCATACATTTCTTCATTGCCTTTTTTTTCTTAAGAGTTACTTCATTTCTTTTTTAAAAATTGATTTTATTGGTACATTTTATATACATGTTATGATCACAATTGACATTGAGAATTTGTACCAGTACATGACATGACTTAATTCTCACTTTTCCCCATTACATTGTCCCCCCAAATCCCTCCCATATACATAAACTTTGTTTCCTTTTTTTAAATTATCAAATTTTTTCTTTCCCTTCTTTGCATATCCCTGTTCTTCCTTTCTCTTTGAATAATTTTCCTACTATTTCACAATATCTATCATACATTTTAGAACTCATTTACACTTTCAGTTCTTCATACCAGAGAAAAGATGCAATATTTACACATCTGTGTCCTATTTATTTCACTTCTGAGCATACTCTTTTGTTGCTTCAAAATTTTCCTTGAAAATTTTTACTGTCCTAGAGTATGAATTAAATCAGTATTAAAAAAAGCTCATGATGTGTATTTTAAATTGAAGTTGTCAGGTATATTTGAAGAGTTATAGTAGTTGACCTACTTGTGATACTCAGACCTTTCTTAGGTTAATGTCTCCAGTATGTACTCACTCATGAATAATTTTTATTTCTTCCTGTTGAGCACAAGCATTCTTTTGTTAGAATGGAGCAGTTGTTACTTTTCATTCAAGATTGTCTGTGAATTATGTACACAGTACAATTGGCTGGGCCATCACCACAGCCAGTCTGCCACCTATCACCGCTCTGGCCACCTACTCGTGATGATAGAAATCTTCCAGTGTCCCATAAGTGGCTTCAATCTTGCTGATGGAGAGATGACACTCACAAATGTGTTAGCCTTCATTTATGTGACTGAAGACAGGCCCTGGCCAGACTGTGACTTTTGTTAAACTTTGCATTTTCTACTCCTGGACTCTTCTTGGATGTTTTCATTTCTCTGGATTCTGAGTCCATGTTTGTGTCTATGGAGATGGAGGCTCAGGACTCCAAGATTGAGGTCTGTGGAGACAGTACTGGGTGGGTTGTGGAAAAAGACCTTAAGAGTGTTGTTGGCCTTGAGTGAGGATCATTTCAACCATTCCCGCTAGTGAACCATGGCCCTATAGGGTGACAGGAGGGCTTGGGTGTTCACCTTTGTGCTTGTCTGTGTCGTGCCCTAGAAGGACAGTAGGGTAACAAGGGCTGTATACACACACACTGCCGAGAACAGAACACAACTGTCTCCTTTCTCTCCTCCTATTAGAGGCCACACGGAAATACTCCCCTGGGAATTACAGGTGCCCCTAAGCTGGCCCATCTTCACAGAACTGCCTGTAGCACTACAACTCCCCTCCTCACCACTTACTTCCCATATAATAAGCACAAGGGAGAAGACAGTCAAATAGGAACTCCCTGCCCTGACAAGTGAAGGTATGAGCTTTGGTCTGAGAGTGTGGTTCTGCAGAGGAGGCCTGGAGGTAGTTTGTGCCAATGTCCCTTTTGAGGTCAACAACCTCTGAATCACTGGAGAATCTATTATTCAAGGGGATGCTGGGAACCTCAATCACCACCTCTTCTGAGAGAAGAAGCCCTGAGAGGGCTGTTTGCCAATTTCCATGGTCTATTTCCACCATTGCTGATTTCAAGCTACCACAGTGATTTCACTGATGCAGAGGTGGAGAGAGACATGCACAGTGGACTCTCATGAGTTGGTATCAGCTGGTGGCGGTATAGTTTTAATGTCTTGGAGTCCAGGAGTTTCTGTGTTCAGTCAGACCCCCTCATGTCTAACAGAGCACTATATATGGTATATGGTAGACGGGTATATGGTGGTATATGGTGGCCTCTGAGCTTCACCTACAAGTCTCCTTCTTGACCAGGCCCTTGGCCAAGGTCACGCTGCTCTGTTTGACAGCAGCCACATTCAATGTTGGGCCACAGCAGGGGGAGGGCCCTGGATCAGCCTGTGTGTGATTGATGAGGCCACACCTGCATCACAGTTGAATCAGTCTTTTCTCTACCAGCCCTGCTCCACAGTTCTTCCCAAGTATTTGTTTCTGAGAGCATTTTCCCCAAAACCCTGTGTGAAAATCTCAGCTAGACATTAAAATCTGTTTCCCAAGTGTTCTGACATGCAATGTGGCATAATTTGGGCAGTGCCATCTGCTGCTTTGTAACCAGCCTGGTTTTACTAATGATGGCATTATAAGGTGGTGCTCAAATTTCACAGGGACCAATATATGGCTTTGAACCAATAAAGAAATAAAAGAATACAGTTAAGGGCCAGGGATGTAGCTCATTGGCACTGTGTCTGCTTGGCAAGTGCAGTGCCCTGAGTTTGATTCCTGGGTACTGGAAAAAAATACATTTAGGCAAATATGAGATGTAAAATATCATATTTACTGGTGATCCTGGGACTCAGATCTGTATCAGCAGCGAATGGAGAGAAGACCCTCTCCCAGCCGTGGCTCTGCCAGACCACAGGCTCAAACCAAGTAGAAGTGAACGTCAGTGTGCAGCTCATTCCTGAGGGTGAACAATGGTCCCAAACACACTGGGAGTCATGGCAGCTCCCAGCACAGGAATGGCTGAGACAGGCGGGCTCTGGAGTGTTATGCTGGGCAGCTTCCTGGACGACGACAAAGCATAATCCTGGAAAAAATTCTCTTCCTCACAGTTTACAATCCCCTTCTGAGATTGTGTCTCTTAGCCTGAGGATATAGCTCAGTGGTAAAGCGCTTGACCAGCTGTGTGTGGCTCTGGATTGGATCCCCAGCACTATATATACATGTATATGTGCATGTACACACGTGTGCATACATGCACTCACACACACAGACAGCAGTGTAGCATTTACTTCTTTCCACCAGTGGTTTAGTCAGCCTATGCACAAGGACTAGGTGCTTCTTAAGAGCAAGGATACATTTTCTTCATGTCTACACCCCATGGAGTACACAGCACAGTGCTGCAAGATGTGGAATTAGATGTTTCTGGAATAAGCTCTTTGTTCTCACATTCGGGTTCCTCTAATTCCTTTAATTAATTTTTTTCAATGATGATTAAAAGGAAAAGGAGTTATGTGTAATGTCATCATTACTAAGTACCATGGATGACCATGTCCTGCATGTGGAGAGACACCTATCAACACACATGAAGCAGCAGCCAGTTCTTCCTCATGGGGAATGCCTAGTATATTTTCCCTCCTTCCAAATGTTAACCCTTCCTTCAGTTATTGTTGTGAAGCAAAAGTGTCAATTTCGCAAAAGGGTCAGAATATGCCACCCTCAGATATGTCAGTTTAGCAGAAGGATTATTTTGAATTGCAGGCAATTGAGGAATAGAAGATGTGAGGTGGAGGGACATTTTACCCTCCTCCTATGTGCCCCAAAGCAGAGCATGAATTTCCCTTCAGGAAGATGTCTTTCTCTCCCTTTCATGCCAGGGGTGCAGAATGACTTGTCGCTACCAGAGTCCAGACTCTTGTCCAGTCCAAAGAGGGTGCTGCATGACAGATCTTTCTAAAATAATCCTGAGCTTTCTTTAGTTTTCCTCATCTGTTTATCTTCCACAACTCACCCCTTTCAGAAGGACCTTTTGTCTCTGTCTTACTGCTTCTCCATAAATCCATAATTCTTTGTTAAAATGGTATAAAAGCCCTAGGTCTGATCTCCCCTGTGGAGTGTTCATTTCATTTCTGTGAGTTCCATCATATGCATCTGAAAGAAATATGCTCCTTCGAACTCATCTTTTGTCAGCTTATTTTTGCAGGGTCCCAGTTATAGAACCTTAGATCCTCCCTGGTAACAATTAAGTTTTAAAAACATTTACTGCAAATATATCTTCCATATGACAAGGGAAAAAAGATTTTAAAAAGGAACTAGCTTCATGAGGTGCTGTTTTCACTATTAAAAGTGTTTATCCCTTACTATTACAAAAGTAATATATATAGTCACTACAGAAAAGTCTGCAAAAACAAAGACAAATAAAGATTCACATTCTTCCAACCCCCAGGCTTAACCATTTAAATATTTAAGTTCCACTTTTCAACCCACATTTAACCATATATATGTTAAAAGAATATCATATTTAGTGTCTAGGTTTCTAACCTTAACCTGTGTTTTCTCTTAAAATTATATTGTGAACATCTCTATATTAATAAAGTCAATTCTCCTGTGTTACTTTTGATGACCGATAGATTTTTTGTTGAGTTTATTGGTACATTTGAAGCATACATTATGATCACATTCACCACTGAAAATTTTTGCCTGTGCACAATGTATGTTGAGTCTTATTTTATGGTAGATTATTTTGTTGTCTGAATGTCCTGCCTTTCCTTCCCTCAGTCCCCTATAGCTGAAATGTCTGGGTGTTGCCAGTGGTTGTAATTTTAAATAGTGCTGCGGTGAGCCTCCTTGTCATATCTGTATCACTGATGAGGTCCTGGAGTGGAATCCATATTTTAAAATCTTTTGACACATATTAGTCAGTGTCTTCCCCCAAAACCTTCAATTTAGGATACTTTTATAGTTTTTCTCATAATCCTGATTCAATAAACAGAGTCCACTGATAGATTTTGGTGAATGAGACCTTATAGTTTTTTACCCCAATTATTTACCAGTATTACTTGTTTTGTTTGTTTGTTTGTGGTTTAAGAGCCAGCATAAGTGGCCAAGGTACAAAGACATAGAAATATTTTTCTAGAGTCAGGAAAAATGCAAAAGCCCATAGAGACCCTTAGAGGGATATTGTGCGATGAATTATTACATAGCTTTAAAATGCTAGTGTGAAATCTTACTTATTACCACTTACGATGTAAATAATTCATTCTGGCTAAGAAAAAGTCCCCCAAAACCTGCATGATTAGTGGGCTTAAATATGATGCCCTCTATGCAGCTTTTGAAATGAGGGACACCATCACTATTCACTTAGCGTCCATGCTGGTGCGACTGAAAAAGCCAACACCAGCAGCAGCCAGTGGCTCCAGTGCCTCCCCAGAAGCCACTAAGCCACAACCACGGAAGGCGAGCCTTGGACACAAAGTCCCTCCACTGAAGTGACTCACAGCCCTACTTATCTCTCTGTGAGGTCAAAATACAAATGCCAAAATTCTACTTTCCCCAATTCCCTATTTTTGCTAATTGCATTTACCTTGTTCTTTTTCTTTATATCCTGCACATGTTTGACATTTTAAAAAGGCGTTTTAGCTTTGGAAGTTAAGCAAATTGGTCCCTAGAACTCCCCACAGCGCTGCAAACTCTGAGTTAATACTCACTGGATCCGCAAGGTTAACACTGCTTGGTTTCACATTTGCTGCCTGTGCCTGACTCCAGCCAGTTTTAAACTGTGTTTACCAAGTGACTCAGTGTTTAATGAGCCAGAACAACATCCTATTCAGCTGGACGTGGGCTTTGTCACAACCCTTGATGTAAGTCAGTTAAATTGTAATACAAATTTTTTTTTTTTTTTGAGACAGGGTCTCACTTTGTAGTTCAGGCTGACCCTGAGCTCAGCCTCCAACTCACATCACAGCAATCCTCCTGCCTCTGCCTCCCCAGTGCTGGGATTATAGGCGTGAGCCACCACGCTCGGCACTGTGGTATGTGGTACTGATTGCTGCTGGGCGTGAGTCTCCACATCCAGTATTGTATGTGGTTACCTGGGGATCGAACCTGGGCCCTTGTGCTTACAAGACAGGAGCCAGAACCACTGAGCCAAATCCCCGGCCCTGTAATACAAATTTTAAGAATGAGATCCGTAGGATTTTGTTTTGAGGCAGGAGGATGCATTTCTTCTACAGGCAGCGATGACTTTCTGGGCTGAACATTCTAGAAAGTCTGCCTTATTTAAAAAAAGAGCAAATCTATCTCTATAGTTACTGGGGAAAACTCTTCATTTTGGTCTTTGGAAGTGGTCTGTTTTCTTATCAGGCGGCTAGTGAGAGGGCCTAGAGGAGGGCACAGAGGCTGAGAGGACAGGTCCCAGAATATGCAGCACATTGTTCGACTTTAAAGTGATTCTGAAAAGCAAGGAGAGGATTTCTTATGAACACTAAAACAACACAGGCAGTTATCTCTGAGGAGGGGCAGAGTTAAAGGACTGGCTTTTGCACATTCTTAGTCTTGGTTGCTGGTGGTCTCTCCTTTGGAATTTTTCTAAAGCTTGCAGAAATAACTCTGACATTTGTACTGCCATCCTTGGCCATGGAGAATAATGATGGATATTTGTATCAAGATGATACTTTAACTAGAGACATTATTATCAGAAAATATATAAATAATGTGTTGCATTGCAATGTTTCTCAGATGTTCCAAATTCATCACTCTAGTGGTCATGTGACCATCATAGGGACCTTGTTTTGTGTATGTAGTTTGATAAGTTCCACTTCTGTCTCCTGGTTGATTGCTGCCCAGCCCAGGTATGGAGCCCTGAGTACTCTCTGCTGCTTCCTTATTTCATGGCCAGGGTCTGGCTCTGTTAGTCTCTCTGACTGGTTTCATCCCGGCCTGGGCACAAGAGCTACCTGCAAGTCCCTGATGGAAGCTGAGACTGGGCTATAATTTCTGAGATTTGGGAGTAGAGGAAGTGGGTTGAAAGTCAGACACCAGGATGGCAGACTCTTGACATCTGGATGCATCCATCCCAGGGATACCCACTGGGTGCCCTTCTATTCGGATCTGCCAGGAACTGTGTTGCAAGACCAACTCATCCTCCTGAAGTGGGAGGCGGGAGGTGGACCCTTGCTCTCCATCTGTGTTTTCCTCTCTGGAGTCCTCAACCTTTCACAGACCAAGAGAAGGGAAAAGGTTTTTCCCTCAATTAGATTTACATTCTCTTTTATCTAGATAAGATCTATCTTCATCTTCTTTCTTTCTTTCTTTTTTTTTAGGTTTTTTTTGAGACAGGGTCTCACTTTGTAGTTCAGGCTGGCCCTGAACTCAGCCTTAAACTCACATCACACCAATCCTCCTGCCTCTGCCTCCTGAGTGCTGGGATTACAGGCGTGAGCCACCACGCCTGGCACTGTGGTTTGTGGTACTGGTTGCTGCTGGGTGTGAGTCTCATACCCAGTATTGTATGTGGTTACTTGGGGGGATCGAACTAGGCCCTTGCGTTTGCAAGACAGGCGCCGGAATCACTGAGCTAGATCCCTGGCTCAAGATCTGTCTTTTTAAGATTATAGTTGCAAGAAAACATTCATTTCTTTTAGGGGAAGCCCCATGCCTGTGACCTTATCCACTGCCCTGTAAAACAAAAACAAAAACACTTCACAATTCAATAATCTAACATCAAATGTTTCTTACAGTTTGAGTTAGCCACTCAGCCTGGGGTTTTTAGAGGAGACAAGGTCAAGGTTGGCTTTGGTAATTCCAGCCTTCTGGCATGAGGGTGCCTCTCACAGCTAATCTGTTGCTTTTGCTGTCTAAGTACACATTTGTTAAGGAAACTTGAGCTGCAGAGGCATGAGCACAATGCAGATTACAGAGAGAGACACAACTTGCTAAGCAGAACCGCTTGTCTTCTGTCCTTTCCCAAGAGCACCAGAGCACTTGTTTGCCATTTTCTTATTTTTGAGTGATGGTTCTGGAAGCTTCAAGTCACCTGTAGAGAAAGGTCTTGCCCTCCCTCTCTCAATGGCAGTAGATCTCCAAATGCAAGATCAAAAAGTTCTGTGGGGGCCGGGGAGTTAGCTCAGTGGTTCCGGCGCCTGTCTTGCAAATAAAAGGACCGGATTCGATCCCCGGTAACCACATACAATACTGGGCGTGGAGACTCACGTCCAGCAGCAACCAGTACCACATACCATAGTGCCGGGCGTGGTGGCTCATGCCTATAATCCCAGCACTGGGGAGGCAGAGGCAGGAGGATTGCTGTGATGTGAGCTGGAGGCTGAGCTCAAGGCCAGCCTGAACTACAAAGTGAGACCCTGTCTCAAAAAAAACCTAAAAAAAAAAAAAAGTTCTATGACTCATATACAGGTGAAAATTACTGAGTCAAACAAATTTTTTTCCAAATCAAATCAGTCTCAAGGCCTTGTATAAAGAATACATTTTGGATCTCCCAGAGGGGATGGGATAATGTGTTTCTCAAACTTTGATGATGTGATTCCGCTTTCCTTTGGAGTTATTCTTCCAGAATTTTGGATGGATAAAGATAAGATCCTTTTGCCTTCTTTGGTTAAGATATATTGTTTACATCCCAAAGATAAAAATAATTGCCAAAACTATGCTGAAAATTGCATTGCTAGCCTGCCCAAGAGAATAGAGGAAAATCCCAGAAATTCTGGGACCTGGCAGGGCTTTGCCTCCTGAAGCAATCTGTTATGTGCCAGATGGTTTTTGTCCAGTGAGTCCATATGGCACAACAGAGCCAAGCACTCATGCTCTCTGCTTCCCCGTGTTGTGTTTTTGTCCTTTCCTTCCTCGTCCCTAAAGATTCAGGCACAATCTCTTAATATCTGTGCACATCCATTTGAGACGTTTCCCCCATTTATCTATTTTTTCAGAAAAACTTCTTGACGGTTCATGCTACTAAAAGTACACACATTTTCTACAAAGTTTCTAGGGACAACTCTGCTGCTATTTACCAGATTTGAGGAGATTTATATATTCTTCCTCTTGTTCTTTCTTTCTTTTTGAAGACATCGTGCAATGTCTGGTTTCTGGCAACAATCATACACAGTAATTTATTAGTAATTGAGTCATTCATGCAAAACATAAAAATGTAGACAGTGTCACATAAATGTTAATATATAGTACTTGCTTCAGGATTTTCTCAATTATCCATTATCTTTAGATGGTGACTCTTGCATTTACTATAAGCTACATTAATAAAGATTACTGATAAAAGGTAAATATTTTGTCATATATTCCAAACTAATTCCTCCAGAAAAGACAGGAGGAGCTACTCAAAGTAATATTTCTCATTGAAGATCCCTTATTTTAACCTCTTGAAAATGCAGTATGAACTTTCTTTAAGAAACAGGAATAAAAGAAAGCTACTTATGCTAATTAAAAGTTGAGGTATAGAATCTCAGTTTATTCTAAAGCACATGCTTCAAAAATGTACACATATCTACCCACCAGCATTTTATTTATAGCTGAGAGAAAACAGGAGATTTCCCAGAAAAGCTGAATCAGATCTATTTGCCTCAGGAGACCACAGTGCACAGAAATGAAAGTACTGGTCATTTTTCTCTTGCTGGGACAAAATGCATAACTTCAGGAGAAAAGGTTTATTTTGGCTTGTGGTTTCAGAGGCTTCAGTCCATGGCTGGCTGATTCCCCGGCACAGACATCATGGCAGGAAGGCACAGCAGAGGCAAGCTGGTCAACTCAGGCATCAAGGAAATGGAGCTTAACAAGAGAGCCAGAGAGACTGTGGTCAGAAACCAGGTATCTCAAAGATCACTCCCCCACAGCCTCCCAGACACACCCAGAAGTGTGCCTTACTCATCTCTACTGCATCCTTCCAGCCAAGCAAGTTGTCGAACAAGATTGGCCATCACACTGACTATTCCTATCACAACCTTGGGGAATCCCTTCTACAGTGTTGTGTTGGGGTGAAAGTAAGGAGTACAAGATACTGTGGGGGAGAAAAAGATGAAGATGGAGGGAAGGCAACAACTGATTTCCCCTGGGGTAAATTAGCTGCCCACATGAACATTTTGATCTTTCTTCATATAGTCAACTTGAAAAAGAATTCATTTGTCTTAAATTATAAAATTAATCATGAGGAAATAGAAGATAAAGATCTTATTTTATGTATTTGTCATTTCCTCAGTGTTTTTATTTCCAAAACGTAGAGTGACAAAAACCTAATGAAAATTAGAGCATTTAGTCTCTGCTGCTGAAAGGAAATAGGGGGGCAGGATGAGGGGGAGGGCTGACAGGAATTTCCCTGTTGCTGAGACTGGAGAATGGAACACCCTGATTATTCTCATATTAACAGCAGGCATTTTGTGTGTGTTGCTGAATGAAAATTTCCAGTGCAGCACATAGCAATGCAATAAGACATTTTATGTGCATTTCTCAGATATATGTATATTCTCGGTCAGCTTAGGAGTCTTAATGTAGAAATTTATAGGCCTAGAAAAGCTCAAGTCTCCCCATCCCATGGGATTGTGAAGTCTTAATACCACGAAGATGCAAAGATGTGCTCTAGCAGAGGTGTGGCTGAGCAAAGCGGGAGGTAAGAAAGTAACAGTAAGAGGGGTGTGACCCTGTATTGGTTAGGATGCTTCTAGCTGCAAGTAGCAGCAATAACAAAAACCTAATTAATGGGGATTTGTTTTTCTAATGTACAATCAACAAGAAGTCTGGAGATGGAGATATTGAATGTATGCTCAGTTGTACAATATATATATGGGTTACTCAGCATTTCCTTCATGAGAGGAGCCAAATGTCTCCTACTGCCCCAGCCCCAGACATCTTACCCATATTCAGGGTAGTCACTGAGCACCGCCTGCAATTGTTGCCCCTAGTATTCATTCATTCATTCATTGATTCATTCATTCATATATTGAATCATTCAAGGGGATTTGAGAAACCGAAAGCCTACCGGAGGCGTCTTCCAGAACCTTCCTTGTGTTTCATGAACACATAGTGGACACATGTTCTCTTCCAGTTCAATCCTGGTCAGCAGTAATTAGAAGACTGTAGTCTTATATCTGTCATATATCCTCATTTTCTGAGGCTAGTGGAGAAGCTGCCCTTTTCTAAAAGAGATGACAATCATGATGTGAGTTTTTATACCCTGTACCACTCACTCATTCATTTATGCAACAAATACTTATCGAGCACCTGCTATATACCAGGTATAAGTTAGACTCGGGGAAGTGAAAGATACATAAAACAAGTAGTTCCTTGTCTGCTAGAAAACAAACTCAATGCACCAAATAACTGTAATGCAGTGTGGTAAGATGTACTGATGGGCCAATGGAGCAGCCCAGGAGTTACTAATTTCTTAAGCAGAGAATAGAGATGAATAAGAAAAATGAAGACTATAGAAGAGAGGAGGTTGTAGCAGGCTCTTCAAGATAAACGGGTTCCACAGAGCATGGTAGAATGAGACTGGAGAAGTGTCGAGGAACTCTGGAGACTCAGATTTCCATGATTTCAGGTGCTCAGAGAATTTATTACCCTGCAGAATCCAGCCTTTGCCTCTCTCTGTGTCTTGATTACTCATGCCATTGGCTCAAGAGGTGAGTGAAGGGGAAGGTTGCTGCTATTGTAAATAAAAATCTTCTATTCAGTTGTAATCTTTTCACCCTTTCTCTTGTCCTGTCGAACAAAGAGATAGGACAGTTAAAGTTCTCAACATGGTACCCACAGAAGAGCCAGAGGGGGGCGCTCTTCCCCTCACTCTCCCTCAGACTCTAGTCATCGCCTTCACTTCAGTACCATTGCTGGCATGGCCAGGGACACACAGTGCACAGGCTGTCTGTATACAGCGCTTCCCAAATGTCATGGCTCACCAGAAAGGGCAGGCTTCTGAGGAGGGCCCCAGGCCTGCCTACACCTTAGCGAGGACCACACAGGGAAGCGACCTTGTTTCTGTTACTGCTGATCTACTGAAGATCTGGTTGATCTTCCTTATAAGCATAAGCCCATAGTGGTTAGGGTCTGAGCGCAAACTATCTTTGAAGCAGAGTTCTATGAGACCCTTCCCTCCTTCCTTCCTTCCTTCCTTCCTTCCTTCCTTCCTTCCTTCCTTCCTTCCCTCTTTCCTCTCACCCTCCCTCCCTCTCTCCCTCCCTCCCACCTTTCCTCCTTTCCTTCTTCTCTTCACTCTTGGTGGTGCTGGGGATTGAACCAAGGCCTCCATATATTCTGGCCACCCTGTCTGTCTACCACTGAGCTACACCTCTGCGCGAACTTTGTCTTAACTGAAGCCCCAGACTACATCTATTCTGTCTCCTTAGGCCCCTCTAGATTATGACACTTTCTGATACTTTTCTTGTGTTTTTGATGACCTTGACAGTTGGGGAGGGTATGCATCAGGTACTTAATGGAATAACCCTCAATTTTAAAGAAAAATTCTCTCTCTTGATTGGATTGGGGTTACATGTTATTGGAGGAGTGGGGAAGGAGGGATGCCACAGAGGTAGGGTGACTTCTTCCCCCCACTGCATCAAGGGAATGATTATCACCGTGACCTGCATGTTTGAACTTGATCACTTGACCGGGGAAGTGTTTGGTCAGACTCGCCACTGGGAAGTCCCCTTTCCCTCTGCGTACTTCCTGGTGAGAGGGAGTGCTCTGCTAGGTACTGTATTTGTTATGGCTTGTATCGAATGTCCCCCCACAGCCTCATTTGGTCATAGGTGGGGAGTTTCAAAAGTGGCTGGGTTAGGATGTGAATGTGGATTAAGGGTGTGACACTGGGTTAGGGGAGTGGATAAGGGAAGGCCCATGTGGATGTGGGAGGCACCGATCAATAGGCTGACAGCCTGGCTGGAGTACAAAGGGGGAGAGAGAGGGTGGGAGGCTACTGCTGCTGCTCTCCTCCTCTGTGCTGCCTCCTGCCCGCCTGCAAGGCCCCTCTGATGAACTGCTCTGCCGTGAGCCAGTCAACTATGAACAGAAACCTCCACCATGGACTGAAGGCTCTGAAACTTCTGTGAGCATTGAGTATTGGGTACTTTGCCTCAGCAAAGGGAGAAAAGTAAGACAATGTCCTTGTCATGTTCTTTCTTCTCATTCTTCCTCTTAATTTGTAGCAGTGTCAGTGCAGTAGGGACCTGGTATTCTGTGTAAAAATAAGGGAAATATTTATCTTCTAACTCTTCTACTTAAAAATTGTTTTAAAAAGGAGAAATTGTAAAAAAAAATCACTTTATAAAAGACAATATAAACAGTAATTTTTCAGAAAAATATTTTAAAGAAATTTCTGGCACTTGTAAGAGGATGCACAGAATTTACTTCTCATAAAGCTGGAGGCTGGATTCCTCGGAGGGTCAGGATGAGTGTGAGTGGCAGTAGATTGAGTAGACTGACTGATATCATGGCCATCCTCTGCAAGAGTCTCGACAACAGTATTGCAATGATATTTTCCTCTACTTTCCAACTATCTGGCCACCCCCATAAGCCAGCCCTTCACAGCCACTTTGGCTTTAGGTCAAACTATTTCCCCTAAAGGCCCCCAATTCCTCATTTTTACATGGGAGGAGATGGCCACTGTTTGCCAGTCTTATGTGTCATTTGCTAATTAATGTTCATGAGCTTTGCATGTGGTGCTGCACCGAAAAGAGGAGTACATATGCACCGTGCCTTTGCCACAATTCTGAAGTTTAAACAAATCTAAAAACTGGAAGCTATTGCATAATTCCTTTGGCTGAAAAGCATGGCACTACAAGATACCAGGCCACTGATCATTTTTATTTAAGTGATTTAGTATAAATGCCTATGTATTTAGCTGCAGAAATGTGAATATTTGATTGTGGAGTGCTGCCCAGACTCCAATAGGGATTTTATATAATATGTGAAATGTGTACTGAATTCCTAACATTTTGAATTTAGGAATACATGTGGTACAAAGGAGTTAAGATGACAGATTGTGGATCTCTATTTCTAGGTATTATCATTTCCCTTGCCATGAGTAGGACTTGTCTCAAACCTTTCCAAACCACATCACTCACATCTCCTCTTACACTGTTGGACAGAGTCACAGTAAACTTCCTTAAGTGTTCACTTACATGACATTCTCCATTGTCAAAGCTAAGACGCATCTGGGAAACCCTGTTCTAGACAGGGAGATGTCCAGGTGCCTTGAAAAGTCATCCCACTCCCACATTCACTTTCTGGCTTCCACATGCTCCATTCCTAGTTGGTAATCTCTTCCCTGTGATTAAATCCATTTGATGGTGCATTTTAAATCAGCTTTAATTGAACACTTGCTGTGTTTTAAAAATACTACCCTTCCTTATCTATGTAATTTTTCTTTCCACCCTATCACTTTTTTTTTTTTAAGCAGGAGAATTTTTCTTTCCTTTTTTTTTTGCAGAGTCTCACAATGTAGCTCAGGTTGGTCTTGAACATGTTGGCCTCAAACTCTCTATCCTCTGACCTCAGCACCTGAGTATTTGGATTACAGGAGTGTGCCAAGACCAGTGAAGGCAATTTCTTGGACATGTGTATATACGTGAAGACAATATCTAGCGTTTTGGCTGGCCTATTATTTCTGGGGACAGTTTTCCAGTTATTTAATTAACTTTATCTGTTGACAGCCTGGGAAGTATTGTAAATATTTTTAAACCTTAGGTAAAGAGCTATCTTAATGTAATGGAAACATCCCTTAGAACTTCAATGAGCTGTGAAATCAGCTTTTCGCCTTCAAGTCCCTGATAGCTAATTTCACACGACATCTTAGCAACAGGCAGCTAAAGTTAAAACCTGATGAGAGTCTTAGAAGTAGATAAAGTTTTATGTTGCCTTATTTTTTCTCTTAATCTTAAATGATAAATTGGGTATGATTTGACCTCTGAGTTTTATTCCTCTTGTTTTGTGTTCCAGATATTCTTAGGCACAAATAACAGCAGAAGAAAAGAGGCTACTCTGATTAGTAATTTGTGCTGTCTATGAATGATTGACCAAACTGTGGGTGGAGATTTAAAGGCCACAGGAGACGTGTTAGCATTGTGTGTTCACGGGCGGGGGACTGATTAGAACTAACTGCAAGAGCTATATGCAGAATGCTATTCTTTAATGGAATTCTGTGTGTCCTGAATTTCATGCTTCCTACAATCTGATTGGCCCCAGCCCTACTTATGAGATACAAGATGCTGGTCCTCTTTTAAAGAAGTTTAATGACTTAATACGGCCCAAGGAATCATAAAGCGTGGAAGTACTCAGTGATGTCTTTCTCTGAATTTTTATTTACACATTTATACCCACTGCTTGAGTCTCCAGGGATCTTTATAAATTCATAAGTTCCCAAAGGAAAAAGTAAAATAATACATAGGTGAGAAGAGTCAAAGGTCCCAGATAAATCTTCAATCATTCACATCCAACTAAACATAAAACTTCCCAATCAAATATTTCTAGACAGAGTTTGCATCAAGAGGAAAATCCAGTTCACACCAGGATGCCTCATCCCTCACATTTTGCAGTTATTTCCACTTCCCACAAATTAATTCTTTTTAACAAGCTCAGGAATTCTACCTTTGAAAACATAGATGGCTATCTGTCAGTAGGAGAGATGATGCCAGGACCATGTGCTTGACTTGCTGCTGCTGGTGGTGAATGAGGACCTCTCCTTTGTCCATATCTTTTCTGCCTTGTCCTTGAGCCCCAGAAAGCTCCCAGTGAGAAGTGGGGAACTGCAAAATGACACCATGACTCCATAGAGAAGTTTCTAGGACAGAGGCATGAGTAGTTCTTGAGAAAGAATACTTAAGGAAGAAAAAAATAAGAAGAAACAGATTAATGTAAAGCTTCTCATCATTAAAAAAATAATTTCTTTCTTCAACCAAATTATTAGAAATTATAACATAACTTAACCTTACTCTCCTCTTTTTTTCCTTCCTTTTAAAAAAATTGATTTCTTTATTGGTACATCTTATATATACATCATGATCATACTCAACATTGAGAATTTGTATCAGTATATGACACAACTTAATTCTCATTTTCCCCATTCCCCTAAGACCCCTACAACCCTCCCACCCCTATATACATATGCTTAGTTTCCTTTTTTGACATCACATTATTTCTTTCCCCTTGTTACTTACCCCTGTCCCCAATTCCTTTTGAATTTTTTCTATTTCAAAGTCTATCATACATTCTACAATGTGTTCACCTCTCCAGATTCTCATACCAGAGAAAAGATATGGTATTTCCACATATGTGAGCTATTTATTCCACTTATGAGTATGTCTGCAAGTTATGTCAGTTTGAGTATAATGAGACCCCCTTCCATCTCTGGTCCGCGTGCTCCTCTTTTGGAAGTGTGGGTTATGGAGAAGTTCCATGTGAAGTTCCTGCAGGATTTGGTCCATCTTCACGTGTGGTATTAGCAGTGGAGAGGAGAGCTTCTTCGAGTTGGCTTCCCAAAGGCTGTACTTCCTTCTGATACACAGAAAAACTGCTCTGTCTGAAGCTCCAAGGTAGGAAAGCTCAGCTAAAATGGGGCATAACTTGCTTATTCTTTGTGGACATTTGCATTAAACTACACGCTAAGATTAAGTGGCTCTAATTCCATGTTTACAGAAAAAAATTGAAATGAATACTGCAACTATCAACAATGAACACAAGGTTCAACATCAGGAAAAGAATACAAAACACACAGCTGACTTTCAAATGAGTCAGTCTGAATTTACCACCTTCCCACAGAAAAACCTCCGAATCAGACACTTGTGAATTATGATGGTGGGTTGCTAAAAATAATGTAGGTTTCTTCCAAATGGGCAAGAAGAGTAAAGGCTTCAGAAAGTGTATTTAGGTGACTGTGAGGCATGAATAGTCTGAAAATTATTCAAGTGTTATCTTTTATGGTGGAAAGAAGCGGAATTCTCACTTTGTAGTGAGCAAGTTTAATAATCCCTTGGAAGCACACCCAGGTTCACGCAACCCCTGCAGATAAATACACCGCAGTACTGCTCTTCCAGCATTTTTCAGCAGAATGGACATCGGGTGGAAAGGTGGGGCAGCAGCTGTTTGGCTGGGTGACCACGGTGAAGTAATGGTAGTGAAGACCCTTGTGTCTGGACCCGGCTGATGGCCGTCTGGGTCAGATGGTCCGGCAGCCCTTCCTGTCCCTCCTGGTTCAGAGCCCCTGTGGCCCAAAGCAGGTTGAAGGCGCCCTAAGAGGTACTGCTGGCCAAAGCCTTTCAGTGAAGGACAGAAGGGCGAATTCTTATCCTTACCGTGTCCGTTTCCCAAGAAAGTGCTGTCACCAAGTACCACCCCCTGGATGCCGGGGACAGAAACAGGTACCAGACGGTTCTGGAGGTCAGAGGCTGGACCCAGGTGAGGGTAAGGGTGTCTCCCCCCCGCCCCGCTCATGGCCCAGGCCTTCTTCCTGGCTTCGGCAGTTCTTGGGTTCCTGTCCTTCAGTCCCTCGGCCCGGCATCACCCTTGGGAACCGCGCATTGGATGAGGCCCGGGCTCCACTGTGAGCTCCTCTGGGCTGCTGCTCGGCACACACTGGGCCCCCCTGGTGAGAACGTCGCCATTCACCCCAGGGCTCCAGATTCCCGCAGCTCCAGGCTCTCTGCCCCGGGAAACTGCCCAGGCCGAGCAGAGCAGAGCAGAGTGGGGGAGGCGCTCGTCATCTCACTGAATCTTCAACTCGATTTGTGAAGACATTTCTTCGTGGCGAGTGCAGACTGAAAGGCGGTGAAGACTTTTCAGATGTCTAATGTCAGTCTTGTCAGCGGAGGGCACACACGTGGCTACCCTGCCTCTCCTTCCTCTCACCCCGCTTCCCTGTGATTTCACGGCTCCTCTGGTTCAGTTCCTGGTCGGCGATGGGAGGGAAATGCAGTGTTATTTTGTCTCCTCCTTGACACGACCACAGGCCCCTGGAGAAACACTCTCAGAATCAGTGGACCAGGACAAATGCGCACAGGAAAACTGGACAGAAGCGAGAAATCCTTCTCCAGTGGGTGAAAGGGCCCTTTGCTGAGGGAGCAGCTCCCTCGCTCTGGGGACAGACTCCTTGGACCTCCCAGATGTGTTATTCTGGAGGAGGAGCTTACTTACTACCCTTTTTCTGATAACTGATAGAAACTGTTTAAAGTGACCCAGAAACAGACCTTAAATTCTTGTGGAGGGTGCTACAGCTGACAGGCAAAGCCACTCAAAGTTTCGGACGAAATTCATACTTTTTGTTTCTTTCCTTTGTGCAACAGATCAAAGATAAGAGAGAGAGGTGGGAAAATAATAACTTCAGAAAGAAGAGGCGGAGAAGAACTATGGGAATGGTGGGGGTTGGAAAGAGGGAAAATAGCAAAAGAGAGAAACCTGACTAGAGACTTGTTTCTCTTTCTTCTCCTCTCCCTCCTTTCTTCACGGAAACCCCACAGCATTCAACCACTGATTATATCTTTAGCTCTGAGGTCTCCCTGAGTTGCCCCCAGCTGGCTTCAAAACTGTGGCCCTTCCTCCTGCCTCGTGCTCCCAATTAGCTGTGATTACAGAATGAGCCGCTGCACCCTGCTTCCATTTCAAAACTGTGATCCACATATGTAAAGTAGTATTGCTTCCCAAGTCTTTGTGACCCCATTCTTTATTATCAGATCCCCAGGAATGTGAATAAGGAAGAGTCGTCCAAGTCAGGCAGGAAGGTGCACACCTGTCACCCCTGCACCCGGGAGGCTGAAGCAGCAGGAGTTCAACTCTGAGCCCAGCTTCAGAAATTTAGTGAAATCTTGTCTCAAACAAACAAATAAAAGGTGTGGGTCTGTGTGTGTAGGTATATAGATAGGTTGTATCACAGGGTGAAGGTCTTGGGCTCAATCCCCAGGCTGACACATATGCACACACACACACACACGCATGCACGCACACACACGCATGTGTGGGCCCCACTCTGACATTAACCTGCAACATTAACCCAAGACTCTGTGTTCTGGGATACAGGAGGGTCATCCTTTCAACAAGGCACCCCTTTGGATGTGTGGGGCTTAGGTCATGATTTCAAGGAATATTTGCTCCCTCCAAAGGCCTTTAAAATCCTATTACTAAACCCTTAAAATGAGAGCAGGCTGTCGTGCTCTGATGCATTTACAGCCTATTTGCAACTGAGGCTGTGTGATTTTTCAGGCTCCTCCAAGCAACTGGCTGGACTCCTCTCCTTGGGACTACACAGCTGAGACCCCTGTGTCCTTTCCACTGCCAGCTGTGGGCCACTACTGTGGTCACCCAGCCTGCTAGTAAGGCAGCAACAGAGGAACTTTCCCCGCTGAATCGCCTCCATGCTGAGCCCAAGCTCCGGATTCTGTGTTCTTCTGCAGCCGGCCAGCCAGCCTTCTAATGGCTGTGCCTCTTCAGATCACCTTCCCACTTTAAGGGCAGCTGTTTTAGAACACTGGCAAAATCCTCTCCTGGCCTGGTTTAATGGGATATCTGGGAGAAGGAGTGCATATAGCCAGTGCTGGGCAACTTAGAGGCCACCACAGTGGCCATGCTACACCAGTGAGTTAGTGGCTATTTCTAAAGACACAGGCTTCTTAATAACTGGAGGCTGCAATAAAATTGCACTGTTTATTTTCCACAATTGCTACAGCATTTTTTAGAAATCATGTTACTATTTATAAAAACAGTTCTTCATACCTTTGCATCAAAAGTATGATTTTAAAGCCAGAACTTTGGTAGATCCTCAAGGTTTGGGAGCTGGAGGTAAGTGGTCTTGATATGGAGGTCAGTTTTGGATAGAAATTATAGTTTTGTGTAGACTCAGCAAGAACCAGGCAAATTATGTTCAGTTTGTTGACTAAAAAACTATTTTAATACTATAGTACTATTTTGGTTTGAAATCTGTCTTTGGTAGCAAGAACATAAACTATCAAGGCTGAATGCTGGCTATCATGACAATGACTCTTACAAACAGAAATGAAAATACTTTGGAAAATATTGTAAATTACAAAGACCAGAGTGAACACATACTATAAATGCTATCACCCAGAGTTAACTACTATAACTCTATAGCTTTTTGTCTCAGTCTTTTTTCTCTCTTCTTGTATATAAATATATTTATTAGTCAGAATCTGACCACGATATAGACACTGCACAATAATTTGAACAGGGAAAATTTTTTTTATGTGCCACGATCTACAACATAGGTACAACTGGACAGGTTAAAGAAAATGCTCTGGAAAAGAAGAATATCCGAGCCAGGAGCCTCTTTGAAAGACCCGTCCCAAGACAAGGATGGTCCACACTGGGGAGGTACTGCAGCTCTGCTGGTTGAAGGAGATGCTGGGTGACCCTCAATTGCTGGTGAGGTAGAGCGAACTTCTACCAAGGGCATTTGGGTTGTAAGAGATAGCTTACTGCAAGACAGATGGAGACAAGAGGTGAAGGTGGCCCTTTGGGAGGACTGCAGCAGGGTCCTCACGGCTGGGGCAGGCTGAGTGGCCGCTGGAGATGGCTGCTCTGGAAGCATGGCTCGAAGTAGTGCAAGAGGAACAAGTTGAACACAAAGGGAAGCCGGGAACGTGGACCCTGACTGGCTCTCCTGACAGACTCAAGGTCACACTCTCTGCAAAGAGAAGATGTGCAAAGGGCCCAGTGCTTTATGGCAGGACAGATTATGGGGGTTGGTGCTGAGAAGCAACACATTGCCCAGCTAAGATTTCAAGCTATGTCTCATTTTGTAACCTGCATTGCTTACTTTGAAATATATTAACATTTTCTTATATGATAAAAATATTCCATACCACAATGTTAATGAATTTATGATGTCCCATATTATGTGTGACCCATAACTTTTTAAAGCCAATATCCAGTTTTAGGATACAAAGGTCATTTCTGATTTATAGCTTCTGCAGACAGTGCTATCACAAATAACCTCCATGTAAATCTCTACTGTATTCTTATTTCTAGTGAGATTACTGGATCAAGGAGCACATAGACTCTTAGTATTTCTTATATGTGGTCTAAAATTTCCCTTCAAGAAGAAAACAGTAGATTTGCAAGCAACAAGTCTTAATAAAATTTCTGCATTTCATTATTTTAATGTGTACTAATTTTAAAAACATGCAAATTAAATGAATTCTATCATGGTAATGAAACGGTCTTGGAGAAAACAATTCTTATAACAACATTTCATAATGAGTGATAGCAACGAATTGTTTCAAATGATAATGAAGTGGCTATTAGTACAGAACCAAAGAGAGAGACATGCTTGGAACTTACAAATAAGGACCTTGATTATTCCAAACATAAATTTCAAACTGTAAACACAGAACTTTCTATAATAAACCATTTTGTATCTTACAAAAGAAGAGAGGCAAAAACTTAATAGTCTACTTCAAAAGAGGTATCTTTTTAAAAACCAGTAATAATTAAATTTACTCTTCGGATAGAAAAATATAGTGAAAAAATATCTAGAAATAAAAACAGTGGAAATGAGGAAAGAAAGATGAGAGAAACAAAAAGGAAGAGTGTAAAATAACTCAGGGCCACACCTGTAATCCTAGCCACTTGGGAGGCTGAGGCAGAAGGATCACATGTTCAATCTCACCAAGGAAATTTAGAGTGAGTGATCTTGTCTCAAAATAATTTTTTTAAAAAAATGTTGGGATGTAGCTTAGAGTAGAGCACCCTCAGTTTGATTCCCAATATAATAGCAATAACAATGACAACAATGTATCAGAAAGGACAGAATATTGAAGAAAAGGAGGAAGAGTAAAAAAGAAAAAACATTGAAAGAATACATAACAGCAGCAAAAGAAACTTTTTTTTTTTTTTTGAGACAGGGTCTCAATTTGTAGTTCAGGTTGGCCCTGAGCTTGCTATATAACCCAGGATAGCCTCAACTCACTGCAATCCTCTTGTCTCTGCCTCCTGTGTGCTGGAATGACAGATGTGAGTCACTATACCCAGCATATTGTGTGTTGTTACTGGGATAAAACCCAAGACCTTGCACTTGGAAGGCAGGCACCAGAACACTGAGCTAACTCCCTGGCCCAAAAGAAATATTTTTAAGCAACTTATCCATAGGATGGTAATATTTAATGGTAATACTAATTTATTTAACATTTTAAAGTATTGCAAGTGACCAATTCAAGGAAGACATAGTTGCAGGCAAGAAGTCTTAATGGCCCAGTCTACTAGGAATGCAGAGATGGCAGTACTTTGACAACACTTTTGTGATTGGGTCTGGTCATAAAGGAAGAGAGTCCAGAAGTACACTCTTTTCCACTCAAGGACACAGGCTCTGATGTCTTCCTTTGTTGTGAAATGTCTCAGAATAAATGACACAGGTTTCACACAGAGATGCGAAGTAGACACATGGGGAATCTCCACCACTGAGTGGTAGCATTTACTCGTTGAAGGTTTGTTATGACTGTTGAGTTTTTTACCACCTCTGTGTGTGTGTGGACAGTGAAGGAGTCACTGTGCAAGGACAAAGCTGTTGAGGAAGGCCCAGTGTTCTTATTCCTAGTAGAATGTTTTCCAAAAGCAACAGATTGGTTTTTCAGAAAGAGCAGAGCAAAGACATGGAGATGTTGGAGGAGACTCGATGTAATTCTCTTTGGGCTTTAGAGAGTGGAAATTTCCTAGAATAAATATGTGTCCCCATCATCAAGTCTATGAAATGGAATGAAAGCTAAAAAGGAAAGCATGGGCACCAACAGCCTGCTGGAATCTTGGATTTGCCCTTCTCTTTTGAGTGAAATTCGTCAGTACTCCTCTACTATTTCCCCTGATTTACTTGGGAGCTGGCAAACTGATTTGATAAAACAGTGATAGATTTGATAGATTAAGATAGTAATTTACTTCCATTAATTTGAGAGACACCAGTGTCTCAGAGTGAGAAGAAATATGGCTACCCTGGTGGGATACATTTAAATTCATTAGATTTCCCAGCTTTCATCTGAGACACTGAGACTTTTTCTTCCTAGCCAATAAATCCTTTCAGTTTTTACTTCAAATGGCACTAAACAAGCACTCATCAATTTATATTTTAACAATGTCCAGTTGAATTAATCTGTTTAATTAGCAGTGGGCTGATGCTTTCTTGGCCCACTGCAAGTCCAGTTACCAAAATAAAAGAAAGGCATGGCAAGCGGCTGGTTGCACAAAAACATACCTCCTGCAATGGTGGGGAACAAGAGACATTCTCCCAACAAATGTTAACCCAGGGAAAAAAAATCTGAATATGTACAAAAGATTAAATTAACAATAGATGAATGGCAAATGAGAAAGCTGCCAGTGACCAGACTTTCGCAGGAGCCAACCTTTAACAATATGGATTATTTTGGATAATTCATGGTTTGCCACTCTTTATTCTTTGTCTCCTCTGTAATATCCAGGGCACATCTTAGACAGATAATTAGGGCATTATCATATTCCTTAACTAAGTCGCACAAATTGCATCGCGTTTCATGCTAAACCAACCTATGGCTCTATCATTAGCATTGTCTAATTGTTCCAAATAAAGTCCTTGCTCTTTTTTTTTTTTTTTATTGCATCAACTTTATTAGTCAATATTCAGGCAAGAACAACCGTTCTGTTTCCCAGAGGGCTTTTGGAGTATGTTCACCACTTAGTAATCTTACAGTTAACATAGGCCGAGGCATGGTAAAATGTAAGAAAATGTAAAGGTCAAAAACATGTTTCTACTATGAAAAAAATGAATGATAATGACATAATTTTTTCAGCTCATCAGGCTCTTTGCTAAGTGCTGCTGTTATTGCCAGATCAGTAGTGTCTAACAAAGAAGTGCTTTCTGCAGCCTGCTTCATTAGTCTGCCCTGCAGGACCTCACCTCCAGACCTTTCGCTAATCTGTTGGCCAGCTCAATAGTCTTGTTAGTTCTACTCACTTCTTTCTGACAGTGGATTTTCTCAGCTGTAGCCCTCCCAGAGGCCGCCGTGCCAGCAGCCAGGTTTACGTCTAGTTCCTTTAAATAAAAACAGTGAGAGACAACTTTGGACATTGTCAGAACAAGTAAAAATATCGCTGCTGACTTATTTTATGCTGCAGAAAGTTAAATTATACAGCGTGCCCACAAGTAAACACGACTGCGTCGGAGACTGTGCCAATTCACACAATGAGAAGGTGCAGTAGGGAAAATGGAAGAAAAGGATATTCGACAGTTTATGTAATTTTTGTTGTTTGTTCAAAACAGCACCAAGGGGGGAAAGAAAAAGAACCTACAGACAAATTCAAAATCCTAGGGGGAAATGGAGAATGTCATTTTCCCAGACAAATTACCTGAAGTCATGAAGATTTAATACAATTGATTTGTGTGTACCATTAGTGCCAATAACACACTTAATACAAAGTGTCCCAAAACATTTTGCATTGAGCTGACAGCAAGATGAAACCTAGGGAAAGCTTTTAAGGTGAGATTTGAAGAGCTGTGGAGAATGAACAGCTCAGAGGGAGGGAGCCAGCACCGGGAGCGGGGCAGCGCTGGCCGGGACAGAACCTCCAGCTGTGGCTGTAATGGAGAAAGGAAGCCGAGGAGATTGAGGGCCTCGCAGAGTTGGCTGCAATGACAGAGGAGGCCCGAGGAGAAGTGGAAAGAAGGGGTAGGAAAATGAAGGCTGTGTAAGACGCATGCTCGAGACTTGGCCGTTTCTTTGGGAGGGAGAAAGTGAGAGGGGGAGAGCTGGAAAAGAGAAGGAGCGCTCAAGAGGAGTCATCGGTCAGGCAGCAAGAGCACTTTCTCCCCCCTCCGTGTGTGCTTCTGATTTGCCCCTCCTCCTCCAACAAGTCCCTTGCTCATTTAACATTCATAGAGAACTTCCGTGAAGAAGGAAGCTGCCCTCCCCGCACACTGGGACAGCACTGGCAGATCCAGGAGTGTAACAGTTTGCTCATGATATATTTATGGAAAAACATTAATGCTGCAAATAATTAGATACACAAGTTACATGAGTATCTCAAAGTCCCCTTGGGTGTACTGAGTTAGCACCAGTCTGTATTCTACCTGGGGAAACTGAGGCTAGGTGCCTGATAGTATGGGAAAGAACTACTTTTTCTTTTTTGAGACAGGGTCTCACTTTGTAGTTCAGGCTGGTCCTGAACTCAGCAATCCTCCTGCCTCTGCCTCCCAAGTGCTGGGATTGTAGGCATGAACCACCATGCCCAGCATCGTGGTATGTGGCTACTGGAGATTGAACCCAGGACCTTGCGTTTTAACCCAGAACCACTGAGCTAAATCCTCAGCCCGACAGCTGATTTTTATAGGTGTCCCCACAGCTAGTCTGGACCCTCATTTGAATTGAGAGGAGCGGTCAGACACTGTAACGAGTATCTTCTGTGTTGTCAGATTGCACTAGTAGTAGCACAGCTGGCAAGACCAGTCTTTCCCCTCAAAAGAACATTTCTGATTAAAAAATCTATTAGAGGGGGCCGGGGATTTAGCTCAATGGTTCCGGCGCCTGTCTTGCAAGCGCAAGGGCCCGGTTTGATCCCTGGTAACCACATACCTATACTGGGCATGGAGACTCACGCCCAGCAGCAACCAGTACCACATACCATAGTGCCGGGCGTGGTGGCTCA